>QPKB01000008.1:17605230-17709468 GCA_003546025.1 Camphora micrantha | reverse complement strand
AACTCTCACCAAGCTTGCACCAACATCATAATGGAGATCACCATTTTCTTCCTCTCCTTCAAGGCTTCCCATTGATACCATTGTTGAAGAAAATCTCAATCTCCAAGACTCCTTTTGATCCAACTCTCTCCATTTGGAGACCTCACAAGTAAGCTCTCTCCATAATCTTCTAGATATGTATTCTTCTAGTCCTTGAGAAGCTCCATTTTCATTATTGTGAGTTTTCTCTTCCTATTTCTTTGTTTGACCCATTTTAGGGTTTGTTTTTGGGGTTTTTGTAAAGACTGTGGATTTTGTGCTTGAGAGGGTGTTAAAGGATCCTTTTGCTTGGCTTTGGACTTGAGGCAAGTGGATGAATGGTTATTTCGAGCTTTTAATGAATTTGGTGAAATGTATTGATGATTTTATACTGTTATTGATTTGCATTGGTTTGAATTAAAAGTGCATTTATGACTCTTAGTAGTTCATTAAATGAATTTGGAAATGTGGTTGGTAATTTGCATTTATTACATGATTGTAGTTTAAATGAACCCTTATGATATGGTTTTTCTCTTATTCTTTGTGGTTGAATGTGATGGGGGAGATGTTGGTTTGATTTGATGATTATGAGAGTAGGGATGTGGACCTTGATTATTGTTAGAAAGGAGTTTTGAAGCTTCCTATGTTGGACTGGAAATGTGGCTTGCATGAGTTGTAAGAAGTGGAAATGGAAGGGAGCAGAACTGTCCCGGAACCCATTTTTGGGCAGTTCGCTCGAGCGAACCTGGTGGTCGCTCGACCGAAGTGTCCAGAATAGGTTCCGAACCATTCCAGCAGACAGTTCGCTCGAGCGAACCCCTTATTCGCTCGAGCGAACCCTCCCAAAACTGTATCAGGCTCGTCACAGAACCTCGTTAGTTCGAGCGAACTAATTGTTTGCTTGAGCCAACAGGTTCGCTCGAGCGACTCCTTCATCGCTTGAGTGAACTCTCCCAGAAGGTTTATCAGAGCGTCACAGAACCTTCTTAGTTCGAGTGAACCATTTATTCGCTCGAGCGAACCCGTTATCCGCTCGAGCGAACCTCCCAGAAAGTCATTCTAGAGAGCTCATCGCTCGAGCGAATTCCCTGTTCGCTTGAGCGATTAGTATTGTTCACTTGGGACTAATCTGTGAGCAAAAATGAAGTATTTATTTGATTAAGGGGCGTTTGTTGGGAACCCCATTGAGATGGGAAAGCTAGTAACCATTGAGTGGTAACCATTTGAAAAGAGAAATCAAATCACAAGTTTTTATTTAAGTTTTGAAAATTGTAAAGTGTATAAAAAGCCCGAGATGTCTCCAAACTCAAGGAGTACCAATTTTTATTGTATATGACTTACGGGACCTTTATTCACTTTGATTGAATTTTAATCCCGATATTTGTCCCAAACCTCTTGAATTATGATTTACTATCCCCGAAAATACTGAATTGGCAATTGTAGCGTTCTTGTTAATCCCGACATGCACTTCCCGTTTTACATGCTATATATGCCTTTGAGCTAGCATCTCGTCTCGTCCGTTTATATGAGTGCATCACATGAATTTTGTACATGTCTTGATTTATGATATTTGACCTATGAGTCGGCACCACTAACCTTGGATAATCTTGCCGGTCTGATCCACCGACTTGGAATCCCCTCCCGTCCCGCCAGCTGCAGTTTGGATCCCGCTACCCGGTTATTACTGTGGTATTGTCCCGATGCCGCAGATTGCTACTGTGGTTCCCGATGCCCGGTTCGCTACCGTGGTCATGTCCTGTATTTATTATGTATGTATATGTTACTTATGTTGCATCTCCTCACTTCGGTGACTGAGATGAACATCCCAAAATGCTCATGTCACTTCGGTGATAGAGGACTTAGCTTCGTGTGGTTGTCATCTTGTTGTTTCCCGTATTCCTTGGATACCTTAAATGTTTTCTATTGCATTTATGTTCAAATAAACGATCATCCTGTTTTATGAGATTTATTGTTGTCATATCTTTTCACCCATTTGCCAAACTGTCGTGTTTGACCCTTGTTTTGGTACTCAGGTCCCATTGTCGAGTTTCCCGAGGAGGAGCTTGAGGAGGCGGTCGGAGAACCGCAACGTTTAGTCGAGTGGCACGTCGATGATGTCGTTTAGATATTCGAGTGCTCGAGCTACGTAACATTTTGGGATAGAAATTAACCATTCCTTTGGGGTATAGATACCTTGTTATATTGGCCATTGTTGGCCTCTAATTTTGGGGAAATGTAATTAAATGATTTAGGTATAAACCTTAACTTACTTTGAGAATTAGCCATTGATCATTGCTCATTTTGATACTGGTATTAAATATGTGTTAATCTCGTTATCTTGGACATGAATGTATGAATTAGATTTGCTACACGCTTCCGCACATTAAAAGAAAGATTCATGTTGATATAATATCCTCACCGCGGACACCTGTGGAAAATCGCGTGTACGAGTGGCATTCTTGATGGACTCGTATACGTTTTGATCAAATTAATTCACAGTGTTGACAATGACCGTATCATCCATCTTATTCGTTATTCTTCATTAGCATCCCGATCTCGGATCAGGCTTGTGCGCTTGAGTGGGACCCGGTCCGGGGTCGCGACAGCTTGTTTGTTTGGTTTTGATTTGATGATGGAAAAGTAGTATCTCTTTTGTTGATGAATCTTGTTCACGCAAGAAAGACTAGCCCTTCACTATTGTATGGTTAGGACTCTTGTGTCAGGCACCACTCAGCTGTACCGTTTGACATAGCTGGGGCACCACTGTGATAGGACCGTTATTCTTGGCCGTCTACAGTTCGGATTTTGATGGATGGATGCACACCATCGGATGCTTTTGACTATGGGATGTTTTGATGATCGTTTGCTTGTTCCCCATGTATCCACTTTTGCTTGCTTGGCCGGGCTTTTCTCTCGTGCATTTTCTTTACCACAACTCGGTTTGAGTTGGGAGGGCAGTGATACTATCCCATGGTGATTAGCTTATGTGGACTGCCTATTTTGTTAGATGATTATGTTAGATTGATTATGATTCCAATGCTATGCATTTCTTACGATCTTGCTTATCGTTCACTCTATTTAGTACTGCATATCTATTGATGTTTTATATATATATTTACCTGCCGACCGTTGTGTCTGATGATGCTACTCTTGGTGCATAGGTGTCAAGCCCCTCTACCCCGAGGAGGAGACGACAGAAGGAATTCAGACGGATCAGTCTGATGAACTCTTAGACTACTGTACGGCCGGCTTTGTCTAGCTATATTGTCCTCGTACATGAGAGCCATTATGCTATATCTGGGACTAGTTTCTTCTTTTGGTTCTTTCATCCTTTTGATTAAGCTCGAGTTTTTGTGTGGCCCTTTTGTCAAACCCTAACCCATGATTAACCCTATAGTGTTTGCTTAGTGTGTGCTTAGTCCTAAGCGGGTTTAGTTACCGTGGGTTAGAGTATGATTAGTTTTAGTCGTGATCATAGCTTTGGGGTGTTTTGAGAACGTGTAGTGCTAGCTAGACACACTCAGGAAGGCCTGGGTGTACGTGCAAGCTTGTGAGATCGTGTTTGGTTTTGTGTTAATCGTGAATTTTATTGCATTTGAATGGTTTTATGATCTTATACAACTTTCATGTTTAGGCCGTCTGTGTTTTTAACCCAGAAACTCAAGTTTTGGACCGAAGGGAAAAATTGTCTTTTCACACTCAAATCTGGACACAATTTTCGAGATCCCAAAACATTGTCAAAAATATACTTTTTGGAAACTAGAGATTTCAAGGATCGTTTTATCCTTCTTCGTGGACTTCATCCGAGGCCCGCAAGGTCATGTTTTCCTTGATATAAGAATTTTCTCTAATGGGTATCACTTGCAAGCACTTAAAGCCCCTTTCCCCTTCTCTTTCTCTCCATTTGCAAAATCCTGCAACTTTCTTAACATAGGGCTAAAAACCCTCTTTTCTCTTCATCTTCTTCTCTTGAATGCTTGAGCTAGAGACCTCCGAGAGAGATTCCAAGACCATCATCTTCTTCCTCTCATCCCAAGCTCTCCATTGATGCCATTTTCTTTGGATTTCTAGTTGGGAAAGATCTCCATTTCCTTCCTCTCTTCTTGTTTGGGCACCTCTAGGTAAGAGCTCCAACCCATCTCTTCTAAGGAGTTCTTTTGACTCCTAATGATCTTGTTGTTCCATTTTTCAATACCCATTTCGAAATGGGTTGCTTGTTTGCATTTTTGGGTGAGTTTTGAATGGTTTTCATGGGGTTTTTGTAGCTCTTGGCTTGACTCTTTGGTAGGAGTGCTTGAAGGTGATTGTGTTAGCATTTGGGCAAAGGCAAGTAATCTTTATAGGTTTATTGTGCATATGTGTTTATGGATTTCATTAATTTCTTGAAATTCCATATGATTGTCATTTGATATTAATGCCATGTTTTGATAGATTGATATGTTGTGATTTTTACTCAAGCATTTGTAAGCATGTTAAGTAACTTCTAAACTTTCAGAATTCTAGTTGATTTGTAAGCTTTGCTTCTTGAGAAATGTAAGTTTGTTTTGAAGAGAAACATGATTTGAATGTTTAAGATTATGGGTTTAATGGTTTTGTAATGTGGATTTGACCCTTCGGAGAGCATGGTGGCTCAAGGGATTTCAGGTGGTTTAAGTGTAAGATGGAGGAAAGAATGGGCTTGTGAACCATGTATGAGGAGTGCAGTTTCTGCACTCAGCGAACACAGGCTGAAGCCTGTTCGCTCGAGCGACCAGGCCACTGCCTGGTCCGAACGCAGACAGAACGCTGTCCGCTCGAGCGACCCTTGGTTCGTTCGAGCGAACTGCCTGCTGCCTGAATTGTTCCGAGACAGATCCTCGATCCCCCGAGCGACCTGATGGTTCGCTCGAGCGAGATGTTTCGCTCTAGCGAACTGTCAAGACCGCTCGAGCGACCTGTCAAATCCCAGTTTTTGGAATTTTATCTTATTTATACATTTTTAAGGATTTGAAAACTAGGCTATGTTATGGACTTTAATCTGACATTGTGTAACTGGAACTCCAAGATATGCACCAACTTCGGGGACACCAATTCTTGTATTTTATAACGGAGTCCCAATCACAAAAGGGTCAATGAATAGCCTTAGCTTGTACTTGATGAAATTATCGTGTTTTGAACTTTGGTTTAATACGACAAGTAATATCATGTACTCGCTTTGAATTCAAGTTTTAAGCTCGTTCGAAGATTTGTTTCAAGTATCTATGGGGATCACTTTTTAAGTCGTGAGTATATACATTATGCATTTTGCTAGCCGTGCCGTGTCTTGTTTTGATAAGTGATTTCCCCTTTTGTTCCGATGTGTTTGAATCGTGTTTCGCGTGTTTTGTGCATTCATGAAATCAAGTGAACACCATAGAACTTGGACTGCCCTTTCGGTCTGATCCACTGTCCGGGGGTCCTTAAACATGTGGACTATCTGCAGATTAGTCGTGTATTTATTACACATCATGCGTGTCCGGTTCCGCGGCCGGAATCCCATATTTGTGGGAATCGTGTAGTGTTATATTATGTATAATCGTGCTTGTCGTGCGTGCTTACTCTTTTCATTATTAAATGATGGAGAAAGGATGGGCTCTTTGTGGATTTACGATTCATGATATTTTATGTACGCATGCTAGTTTGTCATTAATTTTGAAATGTACCTCAGTCAAGTATTCATTCGTGGTTTGATAAATCGCTTTAAATGCCTCGATTAAATATTCTTATTCTTGCTCAGGCCTAAATTGATTACCTGCCAAACCGTCGTATTTGATATTTGTTATTTTGGTGACCAGGTGCAGGCGGTTATGCCTTTGAGGAGGAGTGCCAGGAGGAGGCTGTTGAGCCTACCTTAGCTCGCGAGTGGCAACCCGACGTCGTCATCTAGACGTCGGGACTGGTCATGAGTTCCGATGTATCACCTTTTTGGGTTTCATATACTTTTGATTATTGTATTGACCTTTGCTGACCTCTTATTTTGGGTTGTGACAACTTAACATATACTTTGTTAACTTTGTAACTTGAATTATTATGGGAATGCCTTGTTATATCTCTTTTCTGATATTTTAGTATTGATGACGTTTATGTTCATATTCTGTTATGATTTATTATGATATGATTTGCTACACGCTTCCGCCTATTTGATCATGTGAGTTGGTTTCCCGTGTCCTCAGAACCCTCACCGCGGGAACCTGTGGGAGATTTAATCATCTTACAATCATCAACCACAGTCGCGACGGGCCCGGGTTTCGGTCCGGGGTCGCGACACCTTTATTGTAAATAATACTTTTGGTTAACATTTTCAAACTTAAACTTTATTTAATATATTTCAGATGTTGCTCTTAACTATGCTGTATAAGATACTTCTTGTATTTATGAAGCTTCCGCTATTGTTTTATGTAATTGAGGAAATGTTTGTACTTCACAGCGGTCTTCGATCCATATGGGATATGATTTGGGCCATGTTGTATTGGTTTAATGTTGAAAAGATTTTAATTGGCTGTAATCTCACGCATAAACCCCTATTTCACTTCTGGGGGCGTAATTCAAGAAATCTGCTGCTGAAAGGGGTTGGTAGAGAGGGAGGCAGGAGAAAGATACGACAATTACTATATACGTACGTCGAGGAGATGCCAGAAGTTGAGACCTTATTTGTGCATTAGAGAAGCTAGGGGTGTAAAAGAAAACCGAAAAACCGTCTAATGGAACCGAACTGAACCATGATTAATAACCGTGTTTCATGGTTCGGTTATGGTTACGGTTAATGAAATCCAAAAACCGCACTGTTTGGTTTGGTTACGGTTTTTCATAATAACTCACGGTTATTAACCGAACCGAACTGTAAAATACGGTTCGGTTAACCGCATGTGGTTAACTGTACCGTGTGGTTAACTAAACTGTTATACAAATAAAAGAAAAAAAATAAAGGGGTTAAATGAAATACTTCATAACTTATGTAAAAGTAACAAAACCGCAGTCCATTTATTGGGTGAAGATTCACTATATGCCCAAACAAAATGAAGATTTTGGGTGGGGGCACAACAGAAATATTTGTAAAAAGATGCACTAGCATTATATCCTATTTTAATATTGGGCCTGGAGCATAGCTATAACCTAAGAGCAGGCTTGGCATGGCTACTTGGCATTCCAACCCAACAGGAACCTTGTTCTATGTTTGATACAAAGATGGTTGCTTGTAGATTTATGCTTATTTTTTCATTCTCTGTTTTTTTTTTTTCCTTTTCCATTTTCATCTGTTGTAAATGCAAAAGCTTTTCAAAGTTATTTTTCCACGGTCATTAACTGTAATCGAACCGTTTAATATAGTTAACCGCGGTTCGGTTTTCCACGGTTTTTATTGATACGGTTACGGTTGCGGTTGCGGTTTTAAAAGACAGAAAACCGCAGTTATGGTTCGGTTAACGATTTTCTCAAAATGGCTGATTAACCTAACCGTTACACCTCTAAAAGAAGCCGTTATAGTCCAGATGGCAATTGAGCTAACTTAATTAGAGTTCTAATTGAGCTTTTAACCTTTACAACATCCAGACTCCTCAATCTATATATATATATATATATATATATATATATATATATGTCGCTATTGGTGGCATGGTCCAAGTGGACTATAAAATTGGCCCTGCCTATAAATTCACGGTCCAATGCCGATCCCATGTACACATCAGTCCTTGCGGATTCTAGCTGGAATGCTGGATCAGGGGGCTTTAGCCTAAAGTGTTCCTGTCCCTGTCCCATCTTGCAACAATCACACGCGATCCATGTAACACATGCGAGGATCTCCATCATGGGTATAAAATTCGAACCATTTAAAATGAGCTGGATCCCTTTGGTGGCATAAACTCGGATTTCACTTTAATAATAGTAGATCACTGCTAAATTGAGCACGTGATAGATAATATGGCTGGTGTTTACATTCTCAATTCAATGGTGCGCCACTCTCACGAAACTGAAATTTGAGAATACAAAGGTTCTGGCTTAGGTTTTGGGACCCATCCATCTGCAGCTAAAACAAGGAAAAAATCCCAAAAGAAAAAGCGAAAGAGAGGGAGAGAGAGGGAGACACTCCGGTCGTCTCTAAAGTGCAAGAAGAGAAATAAAACCCCCGTCTCTCACTCTCTCTGATTTTAGGGTTCGAACGCAAAATCAAGCTCTGAAAACAAGGCTGGAAATCAAAAACCCTAATCCCAACGAAGCTGTTGGCTCCAAAATTCCCAATCTAGGGTTTCGAAATCTCTCTCTCTCTCTCTCTCTCTCTCTCTCTCTCTCTCCATCCATCCAATGCAAGAGACCGTTCGAGAGGTGCTTTTCGAGACCCGTCAACACGCAACACTATCCTTCTCCCCAGATCTCTCTCTACAACAGGTGCGAAATTCATATGAAATTTCTTTCTCTTCCTTGAATATCCAATTCCTTGTTCAGCACTTGTTCTTCTTCATTGATCCTTTATCGTTCTGAAATCTCTGCGTTTTCCTTCATATTCAGGTGGATGATGGTGCCAAAGGAGGTTTCTTTTCACTATTTTCAGTCCGGGGTATGCTCATCTTGTTCAAACAGATTGAGTTTTCGTGTTTTTTTTCCCTAAAATCTTCATTTGTTTCGTGCTGTGCTTGAATTACTGGTTCTTGTTGCCTTTCATGAAGGATTGAATCAGCTCAAGGAGAAATGGAATGAAGGTAAGCGGCCGAAAACACTGAGCAAGTGGGCGTTGCTTTTTGTCTCTCCACGAGGTGATTATGTTGCTGTAGCAGTCCGGAATCGGATTACAATCTTCCGCAAGGATGACAATTACATGGATCCGTGTGGAGTTTTTACTAGTAAGTGTTTAATTTGAGTGATTTCTTAAATGATCCCTAGCCGAAAAAAACACAGGGAAGGAGGTTGGAGTTGGTCAAAGTTGATCACAAAATTTGTTGAACCAAATTATGAGTCTACTTTTGAATGAGAGTAGCACCTGACCTACTTGCATTGCCGGAAAAAAAAAAGTGATGCCTCATATGAGCTTTTAATGTTTGAATAGCAATGATAATGAATTACCATGAGCATAGGCTTTAATGGTTCTATGCTTATAGTTTTGGGTAGCCGCAAATGGGTACTAATACCACTTGTTTATGTGAATTTTTATTGTCATGTACAGCACCTGATTTTATATATTGTTTTGAATGATTTGTATAACAATGTCCAACATGTATTCATGGCATTAGGTAATGAGGGGCGAAATATTTTCACTCATGGAGCTTGGTCGGATTCCCATGGTGTTCTGGGAGTCATTGATGACATGAATACACTCTTTTTTATTAAATCAAACGGGGAGGAGATAACCAGGATGACCAAAAGACAGTTGAAAACACCTGCACAGATTATTGGTTTGATTGTTCGGGAAGATTTAGATGCAAAAAGCTCTTGTTTGTGAGTATCAACTTTTCCATTGGTTCTCTTTTACAAGCAAATGACCTCTGTAGAGGCGTTTTGAGCTTTGAAAATAGAACTCTTACACCCAGAGTATAAAAAAGAGTATTGATTTAATAAACTATTTCAATTGCTTGATAAATGTTGAGTTATTTTATAAGTTATTATGATTTTAGCGTCCATTTAAGGTGGAGCTTCCTACAGGTGCGGCTTCAGCATTCTTATGTCCGATGGCTTGCTTCATCATGTTGAGGTCAGTCAAGATCTCAGTGCAAGCATTTCCTACATGAGTGCCTCCAATAATCGCACGACTTTGTTGAAACAATTCCCTAAAAATGTGTCATGCATCGATTTCCATCCAGATTTTTCTATGCTTGTTTTAGTTGGTGGTGTTGATTGTGTCTTGGAGAACTCAGGAGGTAATCCTGGTGCTATATTTTAGTCTCAGTTAATTGCTACTGTACATCATTTTTTCTTCAGTGGGTTTCCTTCAAATAATCTACTGAAGGTCACCTGGTCAAAGATGGTCTAAACTTTCCATTTTTTTGGGTTTTTTTTTTTTTTCAGGATTCTATTTTCTTCATTTATGGCGTGTAACAAAAAATTCAGACCTAGAACTTATGTTCTGCAGTCCTCATTTTGAAGGCTTGTTTTCCACCCCAAGAGGCTATGTAACACATTTTACAACTCCAAAAGTGGCAATCTCACCTCTGGGCAAGTATGTTGCTGCTCTAGATCTAACTGGAAGTTTAGACATTTTCAATGTGGATAGTGAACTATATTCTCTTTCTATTTTTGCTTCTGGTAAGAACTGTGATTCTCAAAGGGCTGATAAGTTGTTGCTAGGGAGAGGGGAATTCCTAAATGATATTGTAGATTTCACTTGGTGGTCTGACCATGTCCTTGTTATTGCAAAGAGAAGTGGTCTTGTCACTATGTTTGACATTCTTAGCGGCATGAAATGTTTGGAGAATGATCCAGTGTTTTCTATGCCTACTTTAGAAAGAGTTCGGCAGTGCCAAGGATGTGTGTTTCTTTTAGATAGTGCAACATCAGATGGAAGAAATTTGCCCATCGCTTCTGATGGAAGAGAAGGGATGGGTGTCCAGGATATGGGGAGGGCCACTTGGGATCAGTTGGATGTTAGCAGATTACACTGGAACTTGCTGTCATTTTCAGAGAGATCTGCTTCAGAGATGTATACTATTCTAATAAAAAATCAGGAATACCAAGCGGCGCTGGAATTTGCTAGCCGTCATGGGTTGGACAGGGATGAAGTCTTCAAATCACAGTGGTTGCATTCCATTCAGGGAACTGACGAAATAAATATGTTATTATCAAACATCAAAGACAAAAAATTTGTACTCTCAGAATGTGTGCATAAGATCGGACCAACTGAAGATGCTATGAGGGCTTTACTTTCATTTGGTCTTCGTATCACTGACCAATATAGATTTTCAGAATCTGATGATGACGGATGCAGCTTGATTTGGCATTTTCGGATGGTTAGGCTTCAGTTATTACAATGCAGAGACAAGCTTGAGACATTTGTGGGTATAAACATGGGCAGGTAAGTAATCTCTTTCATGTTTCTTCTCGTCACGGATAAGAAAAAGGAATACCATTCAAAAGTTCTCTATGCATGTCAGGCTAATGTTTTCATCATCATCGTCGTTGTCGTCATCAAGTCTTATCCTATGTAATTAGTGTTTGCATGCCATGCTATTGGTGTCAATAGTACCAACCATCTTTTTATTTACTTAACCTGAACATAGTCGTTTTGACCGAGTTATAAAAGAAAAGAAAAAAGTTGTTTTGACCGAACTAATGTGTGCAGGACCCTTGTGTGAGCACATAAAGGGGGGATAAACTATGTTGTGGATAACTGATTCAGACTCTCCTTGTTCTCTCTATATTGTCTGTCATAATGTTATCTTGAGTTCTGCCATGTTTTGAGTACAAAAATACTTTCTTTCATGAGAACAATGGGTGATACGTCAGTGTGCATATCAGTTCTATGTACAATTTCTGAGATATAAAATAGTAAGTTACTTGACAGGATATATCATTTCCATGTAATTTTTTTACCTTTGTTTTGATTAAAAGAAATAAATTAGTTGAGATTTGTACTTTCTTGTATAAGAATCATGACCTGTAATTTTTGGTGTAGGTTCTCTGTTTTGGAGTATGGAAAATTCCGGATTATGCCTCTCGATAAGGCTGCAATAACTATTGCGGAGAGTGGGAAAATTGGGGCCCTAAACCTTCTTTTCAAGCGTCATCCATATTCAATATCACCTTTCATCTTGAATATTTTATTTGCCATTCCCGAAACGGTTCCTGTTCGAACTTATGGTCAACTTCTTCCTGGGAGGCATCCTCCTAGCACTGTTGCTCTGAGGGACAGAGATTGGGTGGAGTGTGAAAAAATGATAGATTTCATTGAAAGAGTGCCAAAGGATAATGAGATCAACATCCAAATGAAAACGGAGCTCATTGTGAAGCAATGCAAGGGGCTTGTTTGGCCATCAGTTGTTGAGCTTTCTTTGTGGTACAAGAATAGGGCTCGAGATATTGATAGCTTAAGTGGGCAGCTGGACAACTGCCTCTCTATGGTGGAATTTGCATGTAACAAAGGTATTTCAGAGCTGCAGCAGTTTCGTGAGGATATCTTGTACTTGTCTCAGCTTATTTATTCTGATATATGTGATGATAAAATAAATTTTACCATGAGTCTTGTTGCTTGGGAGCAGCTGGCTGACTATGACAAGTTCAAGTTGATGCTTATGGGTGTTAAGGAGGATACTGTAGTGGGAAGATTGCAGGAAAAGGCTATCCCATTTATGCAAAATAGGTCTTGCACTACAGCCTCAGTTTCTGAAGAATTTTCACAGAATGACTCATTTCTGGTTAGATGGCTGAAAGAGATTTCTGAAGAGAATAAATTAGATATATTCTTAATGGTCATTGAGGAAGGATGTCTCCAGATTGATGGGATTTTTAAGGATGTTGCTGAAGTCTTAGAAGTAACCCTGCAATGCATTTATTTATGCAGTCTGACGGACCGTTGGAATTCCATGGCTTCGGTTTTGTCAAAGCTTCCTCAGTTAACCCTGAAAGGTGAGTCCTTCATTGATGAAATTTTGTTAAAGCATATCTGATATTTTTGTGTCCAGCATTATCCTTTGTGAGGCAAACTCCGTTGCTGATACATTGAAGGGGAGTAATAGTCCTTGTATTTGACAAATACCTAGAGCTTTTTTATGTACTTGTATTTTTCTCGTAGTAACAGAGTACTATTTTTTAAATCTCAAAATGAAGAAACAGTCCAGAGCATAAGATATAAGAGTTCAGACCCTTGTTACAACCTGTTATTGAATTCCCTGGGGTGGTTTGCTTCTTAGACATGTGCTAGGACAATGGGTTTTACATATGTAAATGTTACATCTGCAAATGTCACATGTGAAACACATTACCAATATCACCATTTTCACTTGAGTAAATGAGTAGATCCAACACTTCAGATTTATTTGGATTTTTGAGACATTTTAACAACTTTCTCAAAATCCATGAAGAATTAGGATATGAAACTAAACAACCTAATATTTAGCATTTTTACGAGAATATTGAATGGTTTGGATCATGAATTGGGTGCCCACATAAGTGCAGAAAATTAGATCTATAGGTTGGGACTTGTTCACAAATTACTCAAAAATCTATTTAGATTTAAAATAATCAGCTTCAAGATCTTGGGGTTTATTAGTCCAATAAACAAATTGAACAGTTTGGATTACAAATATTTATATGGTGCCCATAGGAATTAAAAAAACTAAAGGTGTTTGATGGGCCTCATGGGAATTCACTGTGTAAGAAGTGTAGTGGCGCCTGTTGCAAGAGAGATGTGAAAGTGAATTTTACCACCTTCACGTGTGAATATTTTGGTGTGTAAATGGCCTTATTCACACCGTTTTCACACCTCATTTACGTGTGTGATGAGTAAATGAGCACAAACAAATGTGATGATGAGTAACCATTATGCATGGGAGCCTTTTACGTATGTAAATGAATGCAAAAAAATGACCCCTAAATTATGAACGAACTAGTAAGTAAGTTGAGCTAGCTAGGGTTTTCAAACCCAAACCCAACTCGCTCCAAATGCACTTAATTTCCAAGTACAGCCACAAAATGAAAATTGAATTTGTCTATTTCTAGGTATTGGATTTGATGTAATCTAAGGTACTAAAAGTAAAAACTCTGCTGATGGTATCTAATTTTGTATTTTGACTTTTTTGGGTGAAGTATGTAAAGAAGCACCACAATTAAAGGCCTGGGCTTGTCTCCTCTTTATGAAGACTAAGAAAGGAATTTTAGCCCTGATGCTATCAGGAACAACCTCTACTGGGGCAAGTGCTTGTTCCCTACTCTAGAATGCTTTTAGAGTTTTGGCACCAATTCCAATCTAATCTTGAGCTTGCGATCTACTCTCTCTCATCAGACCTAAGGATTTTAGAAGCAATCTGGAGTTAAATGAAAATCAACTCATGAAAATTGAACTTAAGCCTGATAAATGCTTGCCATCCTATTATCAATTGACCAAGAAAGGAAGATCTCTCATTTTCAATAAATTACGATAATAGAATGTCTCTACAGTAGAAATTAATTGATTTTAAATAGGATTTCACGAAACTATGTGAACTAAAATTAATCCTGACTACTAAATTACCACATGGATTAAGATTTGTTAATCTCGACAGTGATAATTACAAAATACTAAAAAACCAAGCTTAAAATTACCACATGGATTAAGATGTTTTAATCTCTGCAGTGATAATTACATAATACTAAAATACCAGGCTTACCCTTCTTCTTTAAGGACTTGTTTGTGCACGGCTGCACGCAATGCGGAAAGGGAAGTCCGGCCTCCGATGTCGCACTCCGAGATCTCCACATGCGATGAAAAAAAACAATGCATTTTTCTGATTTTCTGTGATGAAATCTGTCTGCAGTTCTGCACCAAGTATGTCAACTGTCAACATGTAAGAAAAGTGGCTGAGACGCTGAGTTACCATGATTTTTCTACTGCATCCCAGTTGGATAAATGCATCCTAAGGGACTCAAGGGGAAGGAAGGAAAAAAAAAGAGACTAAGGGCTGGTTGTCTGTGACAGAGTTGTTAGCCAGTAATCTCAAAACCAATTGTTTATAGGAAACAGCACAAACAACTACTTAACACCCCCCCTCGGGCGGAACACCGCTCGAAACCGAAGCACACGCCCGCAAAAGACCAGAACACGGCATGGGACCTTCTTGCCCTGCGCACTTACGCCCGCAAAAACACAAAACGCGGCATGGGGCATTTTTACCTTGCGTGGTTTCGAACTCGAGACCTCTGACTCTGATACTATGACATAGTTGCTAGCCAGTAATCCCAAAACCAATTTGTGATAAGAAACTGCACAAACAACTACTTAACAGTTTGCATAGTTTGAGTGAACAATAGTGCCACACTTTTTAGATGTGTGGAGTTCCATGTATGGGTCACCTTTGGACTGGGCCGCCGTACCGAAGGTGAATGCTTGGTACAGGTCTGGGCTTGTTTAAAGTCTTAGTGGTGGACTTGCATCAGACCTCCTAGGTTCTATGCATGAATTGAGTATTTTACAATGAGATGCACTCACTATAATAGTGCTACTGTATTTGTCTCAGGAAATAAAGGAGGATATCTGGAATCAGTCACTGCTGACAAATATGTTGAGAGCCTTGAAAGAAGACTCAGACTTGCAGAAGGACATGTAGAAGCAGGAAGGCTTTTGGCATACTACCAGGCTTGTATTTTGCCTTTCTCTTACTTGTGGATTAATTGATTAAACCTCAAAATAGGTATGAAAATGGGTTGGTTGAAATGGGTGACTCACCCGACCTGCTCCTATTAGAGGTGGGTTTAATTGGGTTTAGTTGTGTTGTTGTCATGTTCGGTGCGGGTATGGGTTATAGATTTTGACCCAACTTGTTTGGGGTGGGTTCAAGTTTTTGCCCCGAGCTGCCTCATGTATCCTCATTTATGACTAATTTACATATTTATTTGTAGATAGAACATAAGACAACCTGCCTGGCGCAACTGGTCCCCCACATTTTGAAATGTGAGTGTGATGAGTTTCCAGGTTCAGTCTCTCCTCAACGCAGAATATATATCTTTAATGTTTGAAAAAAATTAGAGGATAACTGGTATGATACCCGACCTGACTAGTACATGTCATGGGGTGGGTTTGGTATAACAGACAAGGCAAGTTCAGGTTTAACCCAAGTTGCACCACTAAACCTGAATTGTTGGCATCCCTACCTCAGAATATAAGCAACTTTCAAGTTCAACTACTTTACTGACTTTTTATTTGTGTACCCATCTCTACCTCAAAATATTAGCTGGTTTGCTTTTTTTTTTTTGGTAAATACTCACACGTGACACACCTACACACACTTCTTACCAATTCCCTCACCAACAGTGCTGCAACTAGGGATCAATGCCTGATTGTTTTTATGGAGGGGAGCACTAAGCTACTAGGTGTTTTCCAATTCAAAAGATTTGTTGAATTTTGTACCACTAATTTGCCAAGGATGAAGACAAAGCTTGGTTACGCTCTCTCTCTCTCTCTCTCTCTCTCTCTCAAGGACTGAACCTCAAAACCTATGCCGGTTTCCAATTAAAAAATCTCTCTCTCTCTCTCTCTCTCTCTCTCTCTCTCTCATGGACCGAACCTCAAAACCTATGCCGGTTTCCAATTAAAAAATCTTGTCTGTCCCACTACATTGGAATGGCTGACATTTCCTTCATGTCTTCTAGCCAGCAATAATACTAACCTATGATGATGATGCCACAATTTTGTTGTGGCGTTCATTTCCTAACATACTTATTTGCAGGTACCAAAACCTATGAGCTTCTTTCTTGGAGTTCATTCAGATGAAAAGGGTGTAAAACAACTTCTTCGTCTTATTCTGTCCAAATTTGGGCGTCGGCAGCCTGGCAGATCAGATAATGAATGGGCAAACATGTGGCGTGATATGCAATGCCTGCAGGAGAAGGCATTTCCTTTTCTAGACACAGAGTATATGCTGATGGAATTCTGTAGAGGCTTGCTGAAAGCTGGAAAGTTTTCTCTTGCCAGGAATTATCTGAAGGGAACAGGCACAATTACTTTGGCAACAGAGAAGGCAGAGAATCTTGTCATTCAAGCCGCAAGGGAATATTTCTTCTCAGCTTCAAGTCTTGCTTGCATGGAAGTGAGTATTCTTTATGACATTGTATTCTGTTTTGTGCATGTAACAGAGCGTCTTTTTTTTTCATATAAATTTAAGTCTGGAACTTGTTGTAATGATTCAAAGGAGTTATATGATTCTCAACCATCGGATATGCATACTATCCTCATGCCTCGAGTATTTACCAAAAGGAAACATGGGTGTGGAGGGACATCATGCTGCTTCCTGATGGGACAACCCAAACATTTGGTCGTTGGGACTTGACTGTCAAGAGATACAGCAATGGTTACATTAGGCGTATGAGGAGGAGAAAATATTGGATGGATGGCTAGGAGGGTTGTTGTAACTTCTAGTCCCAAGCTCGGCTAAAAGGAGGATTGTGTCAAGTAGGTTGACATCTGGCGTAAAACTTTTGTCACAACTACAACATGACTATTAAAGACATTGAGTGATGACCCCTTGAGGAAAAGGGGTAGACCGAAGAGTACATAGATGGAAGTGGTAAGGATAGATTTGAAGAAGTGAAACCCGTCTAAGGATTTGGCCTAGGATAGACTGGGATGGCAAAACAAATTTCATGTAGCTGACCCTTACATGGTTGGGACAAACATAGTTGGGACAAGGTTTTGATGATGACTAGAATTTTCCATTGCATGAAAGTGAAGGTGGCCATACCATACATTCTTTAGAAGGTTTCTAAGTTTACATTATGACGTTTTAACTGCATTTTATCTTTAGGGATTGTTTGTCTTTTACGCATGTGATAGGAAAATGGGATGCAAATGTTATATATGCATGTTACATGTGAAATACATAACCATGTTTTTCAAAATCATCGTTGTCACATGTGTAAATGACTATATCTAACGGTTTTAAAATGTTAAGACTTTTTGGGTGTTTTCACAAATTTCTCAAAATCCATGGAGAATTAAGGATAAGAAATTTATCTCTTAGTCGTTTTTAGCCATATAAAGAGGATGAACGGTTTAGATCATGAATTTGGGGCTTGTGTGAGTGCAGACTATAGACAATTTGGTTTATAGATTATGATTTTTTTTTTTTTTTTTTTTTTTTCAAATGACTCATAATCTATGAAGATTTAAGATAATTAGATTCAAGATCTTGAGATTTTTTAGTTCAATAAAAAAATTGCATAGTTTGGGACATGTAAAACACATGACCATGTTTGTCAAAATCACCATTTTCACATGTATAAATGACTATCTAATGGAAGATTTTTATTGTTCTATATTAGAAAAAAATCTTTCATTTTTTTTCTTCTTTTTTTTCATTTTAATTGGTAATGAAAAATTTTACTGACTTAAAAGAAATTTAAAATAGTAACTCTTGTAAGCTGAACCAGATTGATAGGTAAGGCAAAGATGGTGGTGGTGGTTTTGATGATTAGGGATTGGCAACAGGGTGGGTTTTGGTATGGGTTTGGGTAAATTCAAACCCACCCCAAGGCATATGCCGCATATCCCATCCAGACTTGTCCTGCCTCATCATGGGTCATTGATATATGATATGACTAGCCTTGTGATGGATGACTATCGTTAGTTTTAAAAGATTATAATTATCATTACATGAGCTACAGGTATTCTGTGGATCATATTTTAGTAATAAATATCTAATTAATCACATACAGGGTGAGGCGGAACAGCTAAAACTTGAATACCTGGTTTGAGTCCATAAATCTGTAGCATCCCTGAACCCAAAAAACCACTCCGAAACACTGCCCTTAATGGGAGCAGGTCACTCGTTTAACCCGACCAATCGCCATCCGGCCCATCCCTGATGATGATGATTCTTTTTCTTTTCCTTTTTTGAAATAATGATGTTGATGATTTATGAATTTGGTTGCATTAGAGTACTTATAATATAATTTTCAGTTGTCATGTGACTGATTAAAAACATTTTTGTCGTGTGTGCAGATCTGGAAGGCTAAGGAATGTTTAAACCTCTTTACCAATAGCAAAACCATTAAAGCAGAGTCTGATGTCATTGATGCCCTCACTGTTAAACTTCCAAACCTCGGAGTAACTCTTCTACCGATGCAGTATAGGCAAATAAGAAATCCAATGGAAATTATAAATATGGTGGTTACAAGTCAAACTGGAGCCTATCTTGATGTCGATGAACTAATTGAAATTGCCAAGCTTCTTGGACTGACCTCGCAAGATGACATAGCAGCTGTGCAAGAAGTTGTGGCAAGGGAAGCTGCAGTTAATGGTGATCTGCAGCAGGCTTTTGATCTCTGTGTTGTTCTGGCTAAAAAGGGGCATGGACCCATTTGGGATTTATGTGCTGCAATAGCAAGGGGTCCTGCCCTTGATAACATGGATACAAGTTCTCGCAAGCAGTTAATTGGTTTTGCTTTGAGCCATTGTGATGAAGAATCCATTAGTGAGTTACTGCATGCCTGGAAAGATCTCGATACACAATTCCAGTGCGAGAAGTTAATGACATTAACTGGAACGAATCCTCCCAAGGTGGTTCAAGATTCTTCACATATTTCACTCTCTGCTCACAATGTTCAAGACATGCTTGGGCTAAGAAATTGCTCTGATATGGTGGAAGGTTCCATCAAAAAGGAAGGGAATGATGATGAACTCCGCTTTCAAAACATAAAAAGCATTCTTTCTTTGGTCGCAAAAGACGTTGATTCTGAAAATGGGACCAATTGGAATTCTCTTTTGAGGGAAAATGGAAAATTCTTGTCTTTTGCTGCTTTACAGCTTCCGTGGCTGCTTGAATTAAGTAGGAAAGATGAATATGGGCAAAAGATGGTTGCAGATACAAAAACACAAGGAAAACAATATATGAGTCTAAGAACGCAAGCCATGCTGAGCATTCTTTCCTGGTTGGCAAGGAATGGTATAGCCCCACATGATGCTTTGATTGCCTCGGTTGCGAAGTCGGTAATGGAGCCACCTGTTACTAAGGAGGAAGATGTCACTGGATGCTCGTTTCTGTTAAATCTTGCAGATGCTTTTCATGGTGTGCAAATAATAGAGGAGCAGCTGAGAAGAAGGGAAGAGTATCAGGAAATCTGCAGTATAATGGAGATAGGTATGACATACAGTTTATTACACAATGGTGTCCTTGATTGCTCAAGTCCTCCTCAGAGAAGGGAGTTGCTGCTGCACAAGTTTCATGAGAAGCATCCATCAATGAGTTCAGGTGATTTGGCCCCAAATTTTCATTGATGTCTACATTATTGTATGTTGGTCACTCTTGTCACTAGCCTAGCACAGAAGATACTTCACTCTTTCTTGAACTAACGATGCCGGGTTTTTTTTTTTAATCATATGCCTTGACCAGATACGATGGACACAATTGACAAATCACAACCGACATTCTGGAGGGAATGGAAATCAAAATTAGAGGAACAGAAACGATATGCAGATCAGACAAGAGATTTGGAGCAAATAATACCTGGTGTAGACCCCACACGTTTTTTGTCTGGGGATTTTGACTACATTCAAAGTGCTGTTTTCACCTTCATTGATTCAGCAAAGTTAGAGAAAAAGCCCATTTTGAAAGAGGCACTAAAATTAGCTGATACCTACAGCTTAAAGCACAGCGAGGTCTCTCTCTCTCTCTCTCTCTCTCTCTCTCTCTCCGCCCCCCAGCATTTTTATTATCACTACGGTGGTACTGGGCTCTAAATCTCACTTCCTAATAAAGGGGATGGTTAATGAAAAGATGCAAATTGGTAGACATGCTCAGTTTTTTATTTTATATTATTTTATTATTATTATTTTTTTACATCATCAGAATGGTATTGGTCTCTAAATCTCACTTCCTAGTAAAAATTTGTGCTCAATCATGCCTCAAGGATTCTGTCCAACACCCACTAAAAATCCTGGCTTGTTTTACCTCAGGCTTATCTTGATATAATAGCTAATGGGTGAGTGAGAGCAAAACAAAATATATATTTTTGTCTAAATTCTATGTTAGATTGATTTGCATGAGCATGTACTCCTTCCCTGGAGGTGAGTTTTAGCTTTCTTCACCATTGAATGAACCCAAGATACGCATAGCGAACATACATGGGCAGATGCAACTTAATTGTTTTCTTTTTGGCTATAAGGACAACTTGAACTCATGCACTCTCGCACTCACACCCTTGCCCCAAACCAGCTGAGCTACAACCCAGGATTAACTTAATTGCTATTTGATTACTTAATATGTCTCATTTTTTCTATCTTGTAGGTGCTATTACGGTTCCTTGCTAATGTTCTTGTTTCAGAGCTTTGGACAAACGATGATATCATTGCCGAGATTTCAAACTATAAAGAGGAAATGCTTACTTGTGCTGTGGGAGTCATTAATATGGTTTCCTCAGTTATCTTCCCTGTGATAGATGGGCATAATAAGCTGCGCCTTGCCTACTTATACCACATTCTTTCTGAGTGCTTCTCTCAGATAAAGGGCTCTGAGCAAATGTTGGTGATACACCGTGATATAACATGTATACATAATTTAGGATTGTCTCAATTTTACAAGGTTCTGGAGCAAGAGTGCAGAAGGGTTTCCTTCATCATAGCCTTAAACTTCAAAAATATTGCTGGATTAGGTGATTTGGTTTTTGATAATTTCAATGATGAAGTTCGCAGGAATATTTGTGAATCTAATGTAGAAACATTGGCAAAAATGGTTGAAACCCTTGTTGGTATTTATGATGATTCTGTAGCTGAGGGTCTTATATCCTGGCAGGATGTTTACAGGCATCACATTGTAAGTTCGGTGGAAGCTCTGGAAATGGCAACCAATTTGAAGCTTCATCCTGTAAATCCTGATGATTTGATTGCCTTCATAGCCAAACTTGAACAGAACTATGATTGTTGTAGATTTTACATTCGATTCATTTCAGAAGCGCATGTTTTGGACATTATAGGGAGGTATTATGCATTAAGTCTTCCCCATTTTTGTTCAGCGTGCTGTCTGTCCCGCGAGAAAGATTGGAAGGATTGTCTAGAACTGCTTTTAAATTTGTGGATCCGATTGACTGATGAAATCCAAGAGATTGTCAGCCAAGAAAATTCTGAAGAAAAACACAGCAAGTCAAGTTATCTATCAAAATGTTTCAAGGTTTTCCGAAGGTTGGTAATTGAGAATGAAGTATCCATAAGTCAAGGGTGGGGCACCGTCTCTGATTATGCGAAGCACAGGCCTCTGGGTGATTATACATCAGAGGCTTCTAGCTTCTGCAAAGCCATGGTTTTTTCTGGTTGTGGGTTTAAAACCACTGCCGAAATATTTACTGAAGCTGCCGTAGCAACTCTGAGCAGGTCAGAAGCATACATCACTGGAGAGCGAGATAGTATTCAGAATCTTACCGATTTTTATTTGAATATGGCAGACTTGGTTTTGGTAGAGTTGGGCAGTGATTCTGCTGATCGCAGGAATTTGCATAATTTGCTATCATCTCTTAGCAAGTTGGAAGGAGATTTAGAAGAACTGAGAAGGGTCAGATATGCAGTTTGTGGAAGATTGGGTGAATTTTCTGATAACATGCAGGTGCCAAGTCACATTCGGGTCTACTCTTTGGAGCTTATGCAATTGATTGCTGGAAGAAATCTGAGAAGTCTACCTGCTGAACTGATATCTGAGGTTCAACAATGGGAAGGGTGGGATGAGTTGCACTGCACTACAAACAGCAAGACTTCTGATGTGGGTCTTCCCAAACAACCTGATGGGCCTAAAAAGTTTACAAATACCCTAGTTGCCCTTAAATCAACTCAATTGGTCTCAGCTATTTCACCCAGAATAGAAATTACTCCAGAGGATCTTTCGACCCTTGACTTGGCAGTATCTTGCTTTTTTCGCTTATGTGAAGCTTCTTGCTCTGAATCTCATCTTGATATTCTGCAAGCCGTTCTAGAAGAGTGGGAAGGCCTGTTTAGTGGTGGGAGAGATGAGCAGGAATCTTGTGAATCTTATTCACCTAATAATGGACACACTTGGAGCAATGATGGGTGGGATGATGAGGGATGGGAAAGCTTTCAGGAAGAACCAACTGAAAGCGAAGGAAAGAAAGACGAGTCTGTTTCCATTCATCCCTTACATGTCTGTTGGATGGAAATCATCAAAAAACTTGTTGAGCTTTCTCAACTTTCTAAAGTGATGAAATTGATTGATCATTCACTATCGAAGCCTAAATGCATCTTATTAGCAGAGGATGAGGCCCAGAGCGTGAGTGAGCTTCTAATTGGAATTGATGGTTTCATGGCTTTGAAAATAATGTTGCTCCTTCCTTATGAAACTCTTTGGTTTCAGTGTTTAAGTGCACTTGATGTTAATTTGAAAGACAGCATTTCAGGCACAATACATGGAGAATTTGAGCTTTTAACTATTGCCATATCATCAGGAGTTCTATCAACCATTGCCACTGAGTGTAAGCATTGTGAAATTTTCTCTTATTTCTGCAATTTAGTGGGTCGTCTGTCACGTTTATGTCAGGAAGCTCAATTATCAATGTTTAAACATGGAGCAAGGGATGCAAAAGAAGCAGATGGAAATGTGTACTTCCTTTTCAGTAGAGTTCTCTTCCCTTGCTTTGTATCAGAGCTTGTAAAGGCAAGACATTTTCTTCTAGCAGGATTTCTTGTATCTCAGTTCATGCACTCAAACACTTCTATCAGTCTCATCAATGTTGCAGAGGCTAGTCTCAGAAAATATTTGGAAGGCCATACCCACACACAAGGGAATGGTGGGCCTGATCTTGACCAGATTAATGTGTGTAGATCTTTACTAAATACTGTTTCCAGATTGAGAGTTACGATGGGAAGTTTGCTTCAATCTGCGCTGTCAGCTCTTCCAACTAATGTGAAATGAGGTGTTTTTTATTCTCTTTTCTCATGTCTTATTTAACTTTCACTTGATAACCATTGCTCTTGCAATGACGATACATTTCCTGCTCGCAGAGACTGGCAATAGAATCATCAATGAACAAAAAATGGGACGTTAACTCTAAAATGTGGAATGCCTCTTAAGCCTTCCATCTGATCTGCAGCCTTGTTTCGATTACCATGGAAGATATAACTGTTTGTGTCTGTTGAATGCTGCCATGCTGGAAAAGATTCAGGGGTCATGTTCAGTCATGGACAAGATGGGTAAAGTGTAGTGGGTACTTGGTTAATTTGGTTTATGAACTGCACATCAATCAAACTATGCAGAGGAACAACCCTCATGTACAATCCAACACCTATCAATGGATATTAGGCAAAAGCATCACTTTCATTGGTCAGCATTTTTGAAATGATACTTCTCAGAAAAATGAAAAACAAGTAAAATATTGTTAAATGAACAAATCATTTAACAATTTATATTGGCTGAAGCTTGCTTTTTGGACTGCATGGGATGGGAGCTTGTTGAGCCTTGGGATCCTGTATTTTTTAATCAGAGGCATGATATCTGCACTGTGATGAAACTCATTGGAGAGAAGAACGTGACTTGCCAACTCGCACTTGCTAATTTAGCTTTCTTTTTTCTCCATTAATTTGGCTAATTATTCAGGAAGTTCTTGGAGATCATTGTATTGGAACTTTTCATTTCTCACATGTATGAATGCAGCTATACATAACGCCCCAGTTCTTGGGCTTGTTTGTTTCCTGTAATTGGATTCCTAGGAATTTGAAGATTTTGTATTTCCATTTTTTTAAAATTATCATGTCTCCAAAGCAACTAAGACTTTGCATTTTTATAAGACTTGCATTTTTTTTTGGTAAATATTATAAGATTTGCTTTTGTTGTGCTTTGTGACCGACGATTACAAACAAAATTAAAGGGAATATTTAATAGGATAGTAATTAGACTAGTTATGGCCAATGGAGCAGAATGTTAACCAATCAAAAAGCAACATATGGACAAAATGAATATAGCAAAAATGAGAATGTTAAGATGGATGTGTGGTAAAACTAAGAAAGATATACTTATAAATGAGTACTTTCTAAGAGCATTTAGGGGTAACATCAATCAATGTTAAAATTAAAGAAACTCATTTGAGATGGTTTGGGCAAGTCACGCCAACAACGGTGCTGGTAAGGGAAAGTTTGGTTATGCATGTTGATTACCCACCAAGGGGAAGGGGTTAGCCGAAGAGGACCTGGATAGAGGTAGTAAATCTAGATGTAGTAAATCTAGATAAAAGAAAAAGTGCAACTTATCTGAAGATTTGATTTAGTATAGATCGAAATCGGAAAGGCTTTGATGATGATGAGAAGGGGCTTTTTTCATGATAATGATGATTGTAAGTGTCTAAAATAATACGGACTTGATTTGGTGATAATAACTCTTCTTGTAAAACTTCTTAGGGAAGATTGAGAAGGATTGGATGCCTACCACCTGAAACGGAGGGAGAAACAAGAGGTCAAAGCCTCTGGCTGCTATCAGCCAAAGGTATTCTGACGCCTAAGTTAGAGCAATTACTGAACAAATGGTGAGTGAATAGAGAAGAAGAGAGGAGTTGCAGTATGAATATTTTAATGTATGTGTAAAAACATATGTCTGAAAGCATACCTCCTAGGGTTTATATAGATAGGGAGTCCCATGACTCTAGCAAGTGGTGTTCCATCGAACCATACCTTGAGTGGAGGTAGGTGGAGGTACTGTCTTATCGGACCATACATCGATCTCTTGTCAGACAAGGACAACTCCTTATCACTATTCGGCACCTATCCTTTTTGTCAGTATGTTCTGCAACGTGACTGTTCTGACGTCTGGCACTTTTACGGAGATCAGGTACTATTACCGAGATCAGGTACTTTTGCCGAGATCAGATATGACCTTTACAATGAAGTATCCCGGCACTGCTGCCGAGATGAATAAAGCCGAGATCAAGAGATGCCTAGCTGGTACTCTTACTGAAGCTAGCGTGATCTCGGTAGTGTGGAAAGTCGTCACTGGTACTGTCGCCGAGATGGATTAAGCCGAGCTTGGTATTGTGGAAGCCGAGCTCGGTATTGTGGAAATATCCCCACACAATTGCCCCGAGCTTCTGACTTCTTAAAGTTCTCTAACTCTTTGAAGTTAGAAGCTAAGTATATCACGGGAGAGCCTTCGAAGTTGTTCAAACCGAGGCTGATGTTATCATCAAGGCCGCGAGGCTCTTCAAACCGAGGCTGGTGCTATCATCGACACCGCGAAGCTGTTCAGACCGATGCTGGTGCTATCACCGAGGTCGCAAACCTCTTCAAACCGAGGCTGGTGCTATCACCGAGGCCGCGAAGCTATTCAGACCGAGGCTAGTGCCATCACTGAGACCGCGAAGCTGTTCGGACCGAGGCTGGTGCTATCATCAAGGCCGCGAAATTGTTCAGATCGAGTCTTGTGCTATCATCGAGGCCGCAAAGCTCTTCAATTCGAGGCTGGTGCTGTAACCGAGACCGCGAAGCTGTTCAGATCGAGGCGAGTGCTATCACTGAGGCTGCGAAGCTGTTCACATCGAGGCTGGTGCTATCACCAAGGCCGCGAAGCTGTTCACATCGAGGCTGGTGCTATCACCAAGGCCGCGAAGCTGTTCAGATTGAGGCTGGTGCCATCACCGAGACTGCAAAGCTGTTCAGACCGAGGCTGGTGCCATCATCGAGGCCGCGAAGTTCTTCAATTCGACGCTAGTGCCATCACCGAGACTGCAAAGCTGTTCAGACCGAGGCTGGTGCCATCATCGAGGCCGCGAAGTTCTTCAATTCGACGCTAGTGCTATAGCCGAGACCGCAAAAGCTGTTCAGATCGACGCTGGTGCTATCATCGAGGCCGCGAAGCTGTTTAGATTGAGGCTGGTGCCATCGTCGAGACCACGAAGTTGTTCAGATCAAGGCTGGTGCCATCACCGAGACCGCGAAGCTGTTCAAACCGAGGTTGGTGCCATCACCGAGGCCGCGAAGCTCTTCAATTCGAGGCTGGTGCCATCATCGAGACCGCAAAGCTGTTCAGATCGAGGCTGGTGTTATCACCGAAGCCGCGAAGCTGTTTAGATCGAGGCTGTTGCCATCACCGAGGCCGCAAAGCTGTTTAGACTGAGGCTGGTGCCATCACTGAGCCGCGAAGCTCTTCAATTCGAGGCTGGTGCTATCATCAAGATCGCGAAGCGGTCCAAATCAAGGCTTTTGCAATCACTGAGGCTGCGAAGCTGTTCAGATCTAGGTTGGTGCCATCACCGAGACCATGAAGCTGTTCAGACAGAGGCTGGTGCCATCCCCGAGACCGCGAAGCTGTTCAGATCGAGGTTGGTGCTATCACCGAGGCCGCAAAGTTGTTCAGATCGAGGCTGGTGCTATCACTGAGGCCGCGAAGTTGTTCAGATCGAGGCTGATGCTATCACTGAGGCCGCGAAGCTCTTTAATTGGAGGCTGGTGTTATAACCGAGACCGCGAAGCTGTTCAAATCGAGGCTGGTGTTATCACCGAGGCCGCGAAGCTGTTCAGTTCGAGGCTAGTGCTATCACTGAGACCGCAAAGCTGTTCAGATCGAGGCTGGTGCTATCACTGAGACCGCAAAGCTGTTCAGATCGAGGCTGGTGCTATCACTGAGGCCGCAAAGCTGTTCAGATCAAGGCTGGTGCTATCACTGAGGCCATGAAGTTCTTCAATTCGAGGCTGGTGTTATAACCGAGGCCGCAAAGCTGTTCAGATCAAAGCTGGTGCTATCACCGAGGCCGTGAAGCTCTTCAATTCGAGGCTAGTGCTAGCACCAAGACCGCAAAGCTGTTCAGATCCAGGCTGGTGCTATCACCGAGGCCGCGAAGCTCTTCAATTCGAGGTTGGTGCTATCATCGAGACCGCGAAGCTATTCAAATCGAGGCTGGTGCTATCACCGAGGCCACGAAGTTATTCAAATCGAGGTTGGTGCTATCACCGAGGCCGTCAAGCTCTTCAATTCGAGGCTGGTGCTATAACCGAGACCGCGAAGCTGTTTAGATCCAGGCTGGTGTTATCATCGAGGCCGCGAAGCTCTTCAATTCGAGGCTGGTGCTATCACCGAGATTGCGAAGCTGTTCAAATCGAGGCTGGTGCTATCACCGAGGTCGCGAAGCTGTTCAGATCGAGGTTGGTGCCATCACCGAGACCGCAAAGCTGTTCAGACCGAGGCTGGTGCCATCACCAAGGCCGTGAAGCTCTTCAATTCGAGGCTAGTGCTATCACTGAGACTGCGAAGCTGTTCAGATCGAGGCTAGTGTTATCACCATGGCCACTGCTTGAAGATTTTCTTTTGCCGTTTCTCCTTCTTTCTGATTTGACTCTAATGCAGGTTGAACATTGTATCTTCTTTTATGGTAGCAATCGATGCAGAAGATGTACTTGCAGCAATCAGAAGCTGAAGGAGCAAGTGGACGTAAACAACGACCTCAAGACCGAGCTCGTCATGGCAATGGCTGAGAACCGCTGATTGGAGGCCGAGGTGGAGGTTCAAAAGAAGCGGGTTGCCGAGCTTGAAGCTTTCCTGGAGAAGCAGGAAGACGAGATCGAAGTCAACCTCTAAGCCGAAACCGAAGTCACTTTCAACGACGGGGTGGCAGAGGCGACGATTCGTTTCACGGCTCAGGTCCTTGACATGAGGAATCAAGTTTAGGAGCTCGGATGTTTGGCCGCACCGGAAGAAGTTGGAAACCCCGAAGAGCATCTTGCTTTCAAGAATCCCTCAAAGTTCCCGAACTCGGAGCTAGCATTAAGCTCTACGGCCCCTGCTTCGTCCATTGAAGCCACGACCGAAGCTACTCCGGCCGCAACTGAAATTGCTCCAGCAGAAAGTTATCTTGTCGGGAAGGTGTTGTCACCCTCCTTGAAGATGAACCTAACTGAGTCCTAGGTCCTTCCATGCTCATCGCACCAGATCTTGCCCCGGACCTCATCTGGCGAGGGACTGGGGGTGATTGCGCTGGCAATATTAGTGGTGGTGGTAGGGTCCCGGACGATTCTCCAACCTTTCTAGTTTTTGGAGGCATGGCGTTTGTAAGTTTGATTTGATCTTTCCCACAGACGGCGCCAATTGTAAGTGCCTAAAATAATACGGACTTGATTAGGTGATAATAACTCTTCTTGTAAAACTTCTTAGGGAAGATTGAGAAGGATTAGATGCCTGCCACCTGAAAGGGAAGGAGAAACAAGAGGTCAGAGCCCCTGGCTGCTATCACCCAAAGGCACTCCGACGCTTAAATTAGTGCAATCACTGAACAAAAGGGTGAGTGAATGTAGAATAAGAGAGGAGTTGCAGTATGAATATTTCAATGTATGTGTAAAAACATATGTCTGAAAGCATACCTCTTAGGGTTTATATAGACAGGGAGTCCCATGACTCTAGCAAGTGGTGTCCCATCGGACCATACCTTGAGTGGAGGTAGGTGGAGGTATTGTCCCATCGGACCATACATCGATCTCTTGTAAGACAAGGACAACTCCTTATCACTATTTGGTGCCCATCCTATATGTCTGTACGTTCTGCAACATGATTGTTATGACGTCTGACACTTTTACCGAGATCAGTAACTATTACCGAGATCAAGTACTTTTGCCGAGATCAAATATGACCTTTACAAGGACGTATCCCGGCATTACTGTTGAGATGAATAAAGCTGAGATGGATTAAGCCGAGATCAAGAGATGCCTAGCTGGTACTCTTACCGGAGCTAGCGCGATGTCGGTAGTGCGGAATGTCGTCACTGGCACTGTTGCCGAGATGGATTATGCCGAGCTTGGTATTGTGGAAGCCGAGCTCGGTATTGTGAAAATATCACCACACAATGATGGTTGGAAATAAAAAATAAAAAAATGAATATCCAAATGGGACCATCAAATAACCACCCTGTAATCGAAATTGAATATAAGAGAAGATGGAAAATGAGTACTATTTATTTATTAAAATAATTTAAAACATAAGACATGCTTCATCCAAAGCCTAAATATTTTCTTACTACAAGGCCATCCAACCAATTGTTAGGATGATCAGATGGTTCCTCCATGGGGAATGAAGAGATTCTGATTCAATTATCTCGAAGGACTTCTAACGTTGCTAATAAAGCTTTGCTTCTCATGGTGGAAATCTCCATCTATATATAATTGTATTGCACATATTTTAGAAGTCAAAAAGTTGAGTAGGAAGCAGAGAAATTCAACCTAAATAGACCAGGTAAGGCAATAATGATGACAATTATCTTCCACATGTCCAAAACTCCCAATTATTATATATAAAAGAGGCAAGTTCAATTGGAAAAATCAAGCTATGATTTTTCAATTGATTAAGAAATGAGCATCAATTGTGATTTTAATTTTGATCCAAATTTGACCATATCATTTAGATAATAGTTTAAATTTTAGAGACCTTATCATAAAGAGTAAAGGCTGAAGGGTTTAAATGCTAAGAGATTTTAGAGAGTAAAGGCTAAAGGGTTTAAATGCTAAGAGATTTTAGAGAAGTTCTCAATGGTAGAACATTAGTTTATTTCTCTTTGCAACCTTATCCAACGCTTTTAGCATCAACTTGCATTCCATCTCTAACTTCCTCATAATACCTCTCAAACGAAACTTCTTAATACTAATCCCCAATTAATTAGGGAGACGATTATACGTTATCAGGGAGAGAAGATTTGTTACATTCTGAATCAATTGTTATTCTCTACTATTTTTTTTTTAATCTTTAACCCTCATTCATTCTGTTCTGATCATTCATTTTGTTGTAAGTAGTTTTTATCTCTCTCTCTCTCTCTTTTTTTTTTTTTTTTTGTTGAATGTTGATAGTTTACTTTGCTCTATTAATTAGAGTTTGTTTTTCATCTCTTTACTTTTATTTTTGGGTTTTTTTTTTTTTTTTTTTACATTGAATAAATAGATAAATATGAAGTTTGATTTTCATTCAGATATAGGGTAGGTTGAAATCCATGGGTTTTCTTAATAATGATATGAATCATTCAATATAAATTTAAGAAATAGAAATTTCTTCTCTTAAAATTCTTTCTTTATGATGAATAAACAGAGGAATATGAACTATGCAATAGAGCTCAAATTTTTGGTAAGTAGTTTCTTTTAATTTTTGAAATTGTAGATTTTGTCTTTGCTCTAATTAATTAGTGTTTCTTCTCTCTTCTTTTCGTTTATATATGTTATATATATATATATAAGAGTCTTTTTTTTAAAATATATATATATATATATATATATATCATTCAACATAAGTTTTATAAAACAAATAGAAAATTTTGCGTTTTCTCTTGGATTTTTTAATGTTGAATACAAAAGACATAATCATTTTAAGATTTTCTTAATAAATTGTTCAAACTTTTAAAAAGATATTTAATATCATAAATTAGAATGTCTGCTGTGCTAAGATCATTGATGCTAAACTTATGTGTGAGATAAGGTCGGAAAGAAAAATAAATCAATGTTTGAGAGCTTCTCTACAATCTCATAAGGTCTCTAAAATTTAAACTCTTATCTAAATGATAAAGGTCAAAATCAGGTCAAAATTAAAATAGCAATTGAGGCTCAATTTCTCAGTCAATTACAAAATTGGAGCTCTATTGGAGCTCAATTTTGCCAATTAAACTTGCGCCTTTCATATATGAGTTACGTTACAAAACTCCATTCGTGTTTTTCTAAAAAAAAGAAGCCCATCTTTTAGCCAATAAAAGTGTCACACGTGTTATCAGTGATACACGTATCATTAGCTATTAGATAGGGGCAGAAACTCTCCTTTTGAGATAGGGGAGTTTTTGAGAATTTCTCTTCATATTTAATAATGGAAAACAGGGCTCTGAGTTTTCGCTAGGGCTGGATTCACATTTGAATGTGGAGAAAATGGTAAGCAGAAAATCTTAACCTAACCTACTGGACAGCACATGGTGGAAAATCTTAATCAAGGAATAGAGATAGTAGTGATTTAACAGGATTTAGGGTTTCGATTGCCCATATGGGAGATTAGTTACTAAGGCTAACATATGTTAGGAACTTCATAAACTGATATGGATAACTCAGATTCAGAAATAAACGTGGGCTCAAATGTTTGTAGAACCTGAGTTACCTGCAACTGAGTTTTGAGGATTCAAACAGTGACTCGGGACCTTAGAATTGGAAGAATGAAGTCCAAATACACATTTTTACTTTGGTGCCACTGCAAGGGACCAGGTGCCATCCTAAAAATCAGCAACATATAGTAACTGATTTGAGACTAGAGCCAAAGGTGACTGCAGCACAAACCTTTTCAATCCATCCAATTACAAAGTCTCAAAGATGTTTTTAGACAGGGTGCAGCCTACTCAGTTGTTTAGATTAACCAAAGTAACATCTGACTGATAAACTGATTAGTAACTCAGTTGTTTGCTATTTGTGTTAACTATTTACAGGTAGACAGAGTTGATAATAGGTACATAGATTCACAGATAAACTGAGTGCAGGGTAATCGAAAGCGGATGATTTAGACGAGGCCTAAATATTGCAATATTTGCTAAGTGAGGCCAAGTATCAATTACGTTTTGGTCTGTTTGGATCAGAGAAAAGTTAGAGAAAACTGAGATGTAGGAAATTTTCTACAGCTCAATTTTGCTGAAAACAGTTCCTTCAACTTGCTCTCTTGACCGATTTGTCTCTATATCCAAATGATGCTTATCAATGGGGCTTTATGATTCCTACCAAACATAACGCAAAGAAAATATTATCATACTAATGTAGCAAAATGAATCAATCAAGATGGAAAACTCAGTCTGACCACAGGGAGGGGAGGGAAGAAGAGGAAGGGAGAGAAAATAGAGGAGGGGGGAGGGAGGAAGAAAGAGGGAGAGAGGGGGAGGGGGCTGCCGCCACGGGAAGCCGGCTGGGGATCCCTCCCCTGCCGGAGACTTAAGGTTTTTTTTTTTTTTTTTTTTTTTTTTTTTTTTTTTTTTTTTTTTTTTTTTTGGGGGGGGGGGGGGGTTAGTTTAGAAAAATGAAAAAAAAAACTTTTTTATTTTTGGGTGCAGTGTGGAGAGATGAAAGTGTAGTGCCAATAGAAGCCCTCTTTCATATTAGAGAGTTCAGATATTTGGATGACAGAATACTAATGGACATATGATTTCTACCAAGTATCTTATCAAACCTCTGAAACTAGTTGATTCAGTCACGTCCAAGCGAGCCATACCTGTAGCTATGAAAACAATGGCTCCTAAACTATTTCTTGAAAGGTGATCCATCACTCCACTCCTACTGTCCTACCTGTGAAAATCTCCAACTGGTTCCAAGTCAAGTTACTCAAAACTGGCAGCCCCCTCTACGCATTCATGAGAATCCTCCCAACACAAAAACACAATGCCTGTACGACAGAAAAAATGGGCAAAATTTTGGATTCAAATTTCAAACATCTTACAATGTTGGGCAATTCTAAAAACCACTGTTACTCAAGTTGCAACTCAGATCGTTAGGACATGATCATGTGAGCGAGAGTGGATGAGTTCAAGTCTTAGAAAGAAAAAAAATATCTAAATCCATTGTCTATCCAGGAGAGGGCTCACCATACCAACACTTTTGATCAATGCGATACATGATTTTTTATATATTGAGCCCTATGTACAGACACAAGGTCACACCTGAAACCCGGTTCACATCTGCATTCTCATAAGTATGTGAAGGTATATACTAGATATAGGTTGATATAGACCATTATTTTATTTTATTTAAAAATTAAAATAAAATAACAATGACATAATTGATACCCTAATGTGGATTACTACCCAACCTGGATGGAGACTAATACTAATATTTGAACCTGGGTGTTTGTTTGTTTGCATAGAATATATAGGTATTTCATGGACAAATGAACTCGCTTGAAGGATTATTAAAGAGGTGAGGAGTGAAGGATCCGGCTGAAAGGTAAAGTATAAAAGGTGGAAAGGCAAATGAGACACTGACCCAGACAAATTCTCCTTGGCTCAATTACCATTAAAGGAGTGGTTCCATGATTGTTATTTTTGGATATTCACTTCTCATTATTCCTTTTTAGTCACTTCTAGAAATATTAAGTCTTTAAGATCCAAGTAATTATTTTACCTGAAACAAACAGCCCAGCTATGGTACCTACCTCATGTTGAACAAAATGAATCGTTCAAATTTAGGTGATGAGAATTGTTTTTTCTTGTTGACTTCGGGCATGTTTGTTTGCATGGGGTGGAGTAGAATAAAAAAATTAAGGCCATATCAACAGAAAAAGAACTATGAGAGTAAAAGCCTCTCCTTTTTGTCATTAGGTGGGTTTAAGAGTGCCTTATTTTTGTCATTTGGGCCTTTTAAGAGTAGTTCTTTTTAAATCATTTTGTCAACTCCCATCTCTCTTTTGTTTTTTTAATCTTTATTTCACCTTTAATTTTATTTCACTCTACCCCTCGTACAAACAAACCTGCTTGAAATAAGCCCACACCTAACCACGGGCACACAAGTGCAACAAGGGCCCATGACAGCAAGCTCTATAGCTAGGGCTGTCAATCCGGCCCTTTGACGAGGGGGCCCGGCTTGGCTCGGCCCACAAAAGCCCTCAAAGCAAGGGCTTTTCTTTTTGTCCTAATTAAAGCCTAAGGGTAGGGTAGGGCTCAATTTTGAAAAGCCCACAACCTAGAGGGCTGAGCTAAGGCTTGACTTAGCCAGCCCGAGGGGGCCCGGCCCGGCCCTTTGTCTATTAATATATAAAAAAAATAATATGTATAATATAGAAATATATATATATATATGAGCCCCCCTCTCCTCAGCTCAGGCGTGGAATAATTTCCGCTCAAACATGCCAACCGCACGTGTGACAGATGAAAAGGGTTCAATGACTTTTAAAGCCCGCCCATTGTCTCTACCAAAATGAAAATTGTTCTCTAGTCCCGCCCAAGCACGAAAAGTTAGTATCTCTCCCAAGTTCTCTGTTTATTTCCGTTCTCTCTGTTTCTCTCTCCCGGAGCTTTCGCCATCCCGACCGTCTTTCTCTCTCCCGACCAACGGCTGTCTCTCTCACGCACCTCTCTCTCTCTCTCCCGAACATCCGCCGACGCTCTGGCCTGACCGAACAACAGGCAAGCAAGGCTATTTCCATGTTTCTTGTTCTCTCCTTCCCTATCTCTCTCCCTCTCTCTTTCTCTTTCATTTGTTTATTTTTCCCTCCCTATATACCCTAATCTCAGATATCTACTCACAGATTAGGGTTTGTTTGATTTGACCATCTGGATCTAGGATTTTAGGGTTTGTTACAGAGGTTTGAGCTCAAATATTGGGGTTTGTATTATGCCGAATCTGATTAACTCGTTGAGTCATGCCGAGGATGAGGGAGTTGTATCTATTTTTCGCACGATAATAGCAAGATTATTTGGTAGAGAGAGACCTGCCATCCAATACATCAAACTAGAAAGGAAGCACCCACTTCAAGTCAATGTCTGAACAGTTACATCATCCATGTAGCTTATGTTTGTTTTCTCTAAACCAATCATTCTCCATAAAGAAAAATAAATCACAATTTGATATAAAATATGGTCCCAACAAGAATCATCATGACCCTAACTCAATTCAAGCTGATATAGTTTTTGCTTGATTTTCAAGAACCCTCTGGTGGTCCATGTTACAGTTCTAATTAACAGTTTGGATTTGGTTTGAATGATCTTTCAAACAGATATGTATCATCTATGAACTGGCACTAATTCATTCTCTCTTATTATCAAAGTTATATAAGTCAATATCCTAACCTCCGTATTAGGAGTGGACGATTAGGACCAACCTGACCAAATCCAAATTCTAGGCTTCTGGAATCTGATCTAAGCCAGACTCCAACCTAGATTGATCAGATCCTGGATCCTATTCATGTTCTGACCGGAGTTAAGCTTGATCCAAGTTGCACCCTTTACAGCAAACACCTGCATCTCTACTGTCTTATTTTGATTTATTTTGGTTGTTTTACTACATAATTGTGAATTTGGGTGTTTTACTTCATAATTGTGAATTTACTTATTCAAATGGAATTGACTGAGTTGTATGTTTATGTAAGTCCATTTTAGGCACTCTTCGTCACATTATGGGTCTGTTTGTTGTAGTGGAAACCTGAGTGGTGTCAGAAAGTTCAAATAGAGATCGTCACTAGTATGTCATCTTCAAGTATCTGATTTGAAATATTTTATTTATTTCTAATATGTAAATCTTATGTATGTCCAATGTAATATGAATTAATATACAAGCTCGACCATATGTAGGCAGGTCATCGTCATATTCCCCACCGAAATTCAAGACATGGCCAAATTGAAGTTGCGTCGGAAAGTACTCCCAACTCAAATTCATAGCATAGCCAAATGGAAGAAATTAAAAGCTCCATTGAAGAAATGAGGATGGAAATTCGATGTCTACGAGAAATTGTTGAGCGCCAAAATATGAGAAGCAGACGAGAAAATAGATTTGCCTCTATTTTTTCTCATTGTTCTTCTTTTTGCAATATATATTTGGTTTGTGAAAAATGGGCAAAACAGTTTGTTAGGATTTTGAGTGTTGGTTAATTCATGGGTTGGACAAAACTCTGGGTCTTTTGAGTTGTAATTTTTATTTAGACAAGAACTCTGAAGTTAGAAGGTTAGAAAGACTAAAAAGAAGAAAGTATGAAAGAATTGAAAGAAGGAAGTTGGAGAAAATATGCTGAAATTCCGGATCAATCTAGAGAGGAGTCCGCTCGAGCGACCATCCCATTCGCTCAAGCGAACAGAGTCGGACTAGCGCAGTTATAAAATAGAGACTGGTCCGCTCGAGCGAACATGTTGACCGCTCAAGCGATACAAGGTGCAGTCATATACGAATTTTGGAAACTTGATTTTCTAGTTGTGATTAAACCGCTGATTTTAGTCCTAATCAATTTAGGCAACCTTAAGCACGTCCCAAGGGCTATTTAAAAGACTCAAGAGCTATTCCAAAGGACACACCTCACATCTCAAAGTTCTGAGTTAGAGATTTTTATTGAGAGAATTCTTTTATAGAGATTTTTATGAAGTTGTGCTGCCAAATTCTCTAGAGCCAGTTCTTCTGCATCTTTGTAAAAGATTATTTTCCTGTGAGAAGATTTGAGGAGTCAAGTGCTGGCTGGAATCTATTGCAATCAACGGTGTGAAGTTGTTGAAGCGTGAAGTGACACAAGGTAACTTCAGTCCTTGGGTAGGGGGTATCTAGGGAAGAGATCTGAGTTTCTTGTAATTGCGAGATTCATAGTACTTGATTTGATCCAGTTCGGATCGTTGGTTTTTCACCTGGTTAGGTTTTCCACCTTATATTTGGTGTCCTTTGTGGTGTGTGCTTGTTGATTTATTTTTCGCTGCATATTGTTTTTATCTGCACACTATTGGATTTTTTGTTTGAGAAGACCAATCTAGAAATCGCGGACCTCTATTTTTTTTTCAATTGGTATCAAAGCGGGTTGCACTATTTTGTTGTGTCTGATCCTATAAGATTTCTAGAATGGTGCTCAATAGAGAAGGGACATCAACTGCCAAGCCTCCTTTGTTTGATGGTTCTAATTATGCATATTAGAAGCAAATGATGATTGGGTTCCTTAAGTTCATTGATGATGATATTTGAGATATTGTTGAAGATGGCTATTCTAGACCAACAATTGAGGTTAATGGACAAACTGTTCCTAAACCAAAAGCCCAATGGACTAAGGATGAAAGCATGCATCATATTGCAGTAACAAGGCTGTGAATTGCATATACAATGGTGTAACTGCTGATGAGTTTCGAAGGATTTCCACTTGCAAAACTGCAAAAGAAGCTTGGGAAGTCTTACAGACAGTATATGAGGGTACAGACACGGTAAAGCAAGCCAAATTGCAAAGACTGAATAAATAATTTAAAACCATCATGATGGAAGAAGATGAGACCTTTGATCAATTTAATGGTAAACTGAATGATATTGTTAATTTTGTTTTCATTCTAGGGGGAGAAATACCAGAACACAAGATTGTCAAGAAAGTTTTAAGGACTCTACCTTCGATGTTTGATTCTAAAGTTGATGCTATTGAAGAAAATAAGAATCTGGATACCCTCAAGTTAAATGTACTGGCTAGAAATCTTCAGATGTATGAAGCAAACCGTTTGAATAAAGGAAAATCAAAAGAGAAGGATATTACTTTGAAAGCTATTTCAGAGTCAAGAAGGAAGCCAGCAAAGAAAGTTGAGTCTGACTCTGAATTTGAGGCTGAAGATGATATGGCTGAGTTTATGAAATGCTTCAAAAAATACATGAAAACAAAAGGAGCCAACAAAAAGAATTTCAAATCTAAGAAGAAGGATCCTGCAAAAGGGATAAAGTATTTTGAATACCAATGCTATGGTCATTATGCTAATGAGTGTGCCAACAAGAAAAATGGTGCAAAACAAAAGGCTCTCAACACAACTTGGGATGAAGAATCTTCTAAAGAAGAAAATGAAATAGACCCTGAGGATGATCCTTTTGACAATGTGAATGGCAAGTTTGTGGCTTTCATGGCTAAGTCTGTGTCTGACAATGATACTGATGAAGATAATGAAGATGAGTTGCTAGACAAAGAGAAAGATAAGGAAGAGTCGTACTATGCTACCTATGCTGATTGTGTCAAGATAACCAAGTATGGTAACAAAATCACTATCAAGTACAAGGCTGCTCAAGAAGAAAATTCTTCACTGAAGAATGAATTGGAGCAAGCGCTTAAACAAGTTCGTCTCTTGGAAAGTCAGAAAAATTCCATGGCTGAAAATTTGACTACTGATGGTCAAAAACTTGAGAAGGATGAAAAAGAAATAGTGAACCTGAAGCAAGAAATAGTGATATTGAAAGCTGAAAATCAAGACTTGCAAAGAAGACTGAAGATCACTCTGTCTGAGCTTGAAGTCAAGCAAGCTTCTCTAAACAAGATGAACACTAGTTCGAAAACTCTTATAAACATCTTGTGTAGTCAGAAGTCTCCTTTTGACAGAAGCGGTCCTAGCTATGATCCTAGTGCATCCACTTCAAATGCTAAAGGTAAAATAATTTTTGTTTCAAGTGTTGCACATGCTACTCCACATACTGCACTTTCATATACTGTGTCGAGTAGTTTTAAGAAAAAGAATGTGTCACGTGCTGCACGAACATCCACTTGTCATCATTGTGGATTAAAAGGACACATTCGTCCCCATTGCAAGAAGCTGCAAAGTCTACCTAAGATCAAGCAATGGCGGAAGAATTTTCTCCACCCAAGATGGTTCAAATTTGGGTTAGAAAATCTGATTTGCCTAAGGAGTTTACTCACACTCTGTTGAAAGATTAAACTACACAAGTGTGGGTGGCTACATCCCTGATCAAAGATGTTATGCTCCCACCCCTAGTGCTGCTACGAAAATACATTCAGGGGGAGTTGCTTTCGAGGGGGAGCTATTGATCCTAATTGACAAAAAGCTGCATATTCTTATCTTTAGCTTCGTCAATTTATGGATAAAAAGGGGGAGAAAGGTGACAGATCAAGGGGGAGAACAAGAAGTTTCGACTGAATCAGAGACAATGCAAATCTACATTGGCTGATTGCTGATTTTTTGTGATTTTTTTGTGTTTTTAATTTCAATGTATTTTGGGTTTCATTTTGGGTAGATCAAATTGTATTGTCTTAGGGAGTTTTGTCCATGAATTGCCAAAGGGGGAGATTGTATATTTGCATGTATATGATCAGTTTCACACTCCTACTTGAATGTTATTGCTTTTTGAGAAGTCTTGTTACAACGTTATGTTAAAAATCGTTAGAAAATGAGCCCTGCAGAAACACAATTATATTTGGTTAGGTTGGGCTGCTGCGACATTCAATCTTGGTCATACTGATCTGAGTCGTGGATTGAGTCTCGATGGATTGCAATATCAAACAATTATGCTATTTTAATTTATAAATGGATTGGATTCTTGATCTTCTTAAACTGTAAATTAGAGCTTTGATAGCATTCACCTACACACTACAATGATTCAGAGTCTACACTAGCCATTGTACTTGTCAAGGTTCTTCATGAAAAAAAAAAAGTAACAAATTTTTACTACTCAAAAAGAAAGGAATAATAGCTGGGCATTTATATCAAAAAAGAATCTGCTGTGGACAGTCCTTCGAATTTGAGAAATGCTTAACCCTTATGTGGTGCCCTCCAAGATGTATACTTAATAGGATCCTGCATATATTTCATTCATTACCCATTTCAACAGTTAATCTTCCCAAAAACCTTACAGGGATATATTCATGATACATTCATCAAACACTCTCAAAATGAGAAAACAAGAAATTGTGAAAAAAAAAAAAAAAAACAGATTATAAATCCATCAAAATATGACCCAAGTCCCATAATGACAAAACATGAATCCATCAAAATATGCATAGATTCATTGACCATTTGCTTACAAGAACATCTTCGAAAGTAAACTAAAACACTAGTAAAAAAACAGAAGTGGAGAAGTCCCATAATTGAGAAACAACCAAAGATATTGACAAAAAATAAAAAGACTATTATAAATCCATGCCAGCTGCACCATCTTCAGAAGCCTCCATTGACAGCATCTTCAAACTTCAGTATCATACCCCCTACATAAGCAGTCAAATAACAATTCACATTAGAAAATCTGATAAAAGAAAAAATTGAAAATGGTTCAAGACATCAGCTACCTAAATGTTGTGCAGCTCAGTAACTAAATTTAAATAAGCAACTTGCAAGAATGGTTCAAGACATCAGCTACCTGCAATTTGGAATTATGTTGTGAGTTGATTTGCAAACTCAAAGAGCAGATGTTATTACAGTGAATCAATCATCATTGCCTGATTCTTCCAAAGAGAAAAACCATATTGTAATTTTCTTATGATCAAAAGAGCATTACTTTTTTCATTTCTCCATTTACTTGAAAAATATTCTTATGATGAATGAAAGCAATAAACAGAGGGCTGGTTAGATGATCAGCAACATCAGATCCAATTCTCAAAGAGCCATTGGTATGCTTTAAATGCAAAATTCAACTAATTCCAACTCAACAACAAAACCAAGAACCGAACCCACTGCAGAAACATTATATGAAACTGGGAAAGAAAAAGAGAAATTCCAAAACCCCCATTACAAGAAATTGACCAAAGCCAAAGCCAAACATGCTAATGACTGGCAAAATAGACTCCAAAAACCCCCCAAATCTAAACGAAAACGGCAGAAAATTCAATAGCCCACAAGCTCAAATGTTTCTCAAACACTATTAATTCAACCCACTGTACCTTATCCCTAACCAAACGCCTTCCAAACAAAAAACACATCATCACCCAATTCATAACAACGGGGCAAATGAATCCGAGGAAATCAAAACGAAAAAAAAAAAAAACACAAATAGAACCATATTGCAACGTACATAAAGAGCATTCAAACCCAAAAAATAGAAAAAAAAGACACTGGATTAAAAATCAATCAACCTAAATACCAGAAAGGGGAAAACAAAAAGAACCCAGAATGGACAAAAAACCTAAATAATAAAAAGGAAGAAGGAAGAATCTGAGAAGGGGAATACACATAAACCAAATCCGTTTCCAAAATCCCTTACAAAGCATTAAATCTTACCTTTAGCAGAGCAGAGTGGGTCGCACAGAGCAACCGACGATGTTGAGGGAGACAGGACGATCATAGTGAAGCCGACGATGTCTGAGGGTTTCTTTGAGGGAGATAGGACGAGAACAAACCATTAAGAAGTTGAGGAAGACCTGCCAAGGAGAGCAACTACAGGCGTCGCGTCGCTGCGACGAGGTTGGAATGGGACTGAGAGGGCGTCTCCGATTGTAGATGAGAGAGAGCGTGGAGGTGCCATGGGCAGTTCGTTTCTTTGCTGAATGGAGAAAGGATTTGCATCTCTGGGATGGAGAAAAAATGGGCGGGCCTCGAAAAATGTCTTTCAATAAATGGGCGAGCTTTAAGTCATTGATCCTTTCCATCTGTCACACGTGCGGTTGGCACGCTTGAGCGGAAATTATTCTACACATGAGTTGAGGAGAGGGGGGCTCTATACATATATAAAGAGATTTAAATATATATATATATATATATATGTATATTAAGAACTCCTCTAATTAGCAATTAATGATATAGACATAATATTTTGTCAAACAATAATAACCAAGGCTTATAAAGAATTTTAATGGATAACTACATAGATCACAATATTGCTACCTATATTTAATTCTATGTTATCATTTGAAAGATATAGTTGATTCTATGTTTGCCCATCACGGACAAATTCTTCAATGAAAAGGGAATTCAAGTTGTTATTCATCATATTGATTTTAACCAATGTAAACTATTGAAGGTTGAGAGTTTAGATAGATGATCATTAATATTATCATTAAGTGAGGTTAAGTTTCAACCACTAACTATTGATCGATGCCAATTCTTTATATGCCCTTACTTTTATGACTATTGTTGTTTTATTCATGTGGACCCCACATCCGGAGTTAAAAAGTTTGTGACTCATGAATCAAATCATCTTTGTCATTCATCTTCGGTATTCAAAGTTTAATTGTTTTGTTATAAAATCCAAGGGTGAGTTTTTGAAGAATTAGAAGTTAGGGTTAATGCTAACTCAAGAGTAGTCTAATGTTTATATAAATCACATATACAAATAATTTATTTGGAATAAGTCTAATGCCTATTTGAAGTAAATCTAATTGAATCAGACGCGACTTCCCAAACATATTCTCGTGGTTCACATTATTGCTTTGTAAAAATATATAGAACATGAACTAGTAAAAAAGGCAACAACTAGCAAAACTTCAGCTACGACAATCTTAATAATAGCCTGAAAACAAACCAAAACAAGCACATTATTTAAACTATTAAGACTGAAAACAAACAAAACTGAGCACATTATTTAAACTATGTAATTACTGCTAGTGTATTAAGGTTTTTAAAAGTGTATTTCCTAGTTTCATGTCACAATACTATCACATTACCTTATTTCATTTAATCCTAATTAATATCTTTATAAAATGATGAAGTAACTTATGTTGTGCATTCTTTTAGAAGTGTTACAAAAAGATTGACTTTTACATTGCCCCTCGAATAAAGGTGGGTTAACACTATGGTATAGAAGAATAATTATATATGATAATATTAAAAAACAATCATTACTTTTGGCCCTTGCCCGACCCCTGACCCTTGAGGGTAGGATAAGGGCTTCGATATTGTAGGCCCACCATGGGCTCAAGGGCTTTGACTTGACCTAAGTCGGCCCGCATATATGAGGGTAGGGTAAGGGCTTACCTTGGCCCGGGCCCGGCCCTTTGACAGCCCTATCTGCAGCCTACATGGTGGTTTGAAAGTCACTCCTCTTGGAGTGCACCTTCTAGCTCATTTATACAGTAGAGTGTTACTTGTTAGGGAGCATTGAAGATGGTGGGGACTGTGGATTGGAACTCCGAAGTCATCCAAGAAGATACTATAAGGCAATAATACTTCTTATTTTAAGCTATTGAAGATTTTTTGAAGGTTCTATATCCGGCAGCGGTAGTAGTTGAGTAAAGAAACTTGGCATGCAAGTTGGGTCTTTAGATTCCACAACATAAAAGAAGGCCCCATGAATTAGATGTTTCCAAAATGCATCATTATAGTGGGAAACCACTAAGTCATTTCTGTAATTATTTACTTCTTAGAGCACATGCCTCCTTAATTTAATGGGGAAGAGGAACACTCTGCCTTGGGGTTCAAGCAACCTGCAGTGGGAGCATGGGACATGAAATGACACTTAGATGCCTTGCATTGATTGGAATTGGAAGGATGGAACAACATTTAACATTAGAAATGTTATTTTTGTTATTGCAGTAGGCTGTGTCAACCTAAGTTGCAACTTGCAATCACACAGTTTAAAATTACAGCCATTAAGACAGGAGAAGTTGTAAGCTTTTAGCTTAAATATTTCTTGGCAAAATAAGTTTCAAAACAAGCAAGTAAGAAAAATGAATCAATATGACAGTTTATTTTTCCATAGAGGCCCTTACATTATGATTAAGGCGCTGGCCTTTTCATTTTTAATGGCAGGAACCATGTTTCTAAACAATGGTTTCACTTTCACCAATATGTTTTTATTTTAATTTTTTTGGGTAGAAAATTTCACCAATATGTTGATGTTATTCTGGGACAAAAGCTGAACTTGGATTCTTAGGATTCTATGATCTGATGGGATCAAATCTTTAGATTAACAGCCGTGCTACAGACCCCGGGGGAAACCCCGGGATGTAGCACGACTCTCTATGGGAGCCTGGGATCCAACGGCTCCCCACGGGAGTCGGGACACATCCCGGGGTTTCCCCCGGGGTGTGTAGACTTTTTGTTAGATTAATGAATCCCAGTTCCACTGTCAAATCACTGTCTTTGAAAAGATTTTAACTTTTTATCCTTGGGTTCTGAGAACCTTTTTGTTTAAATAGTTAAATTTTGTGGTAGTGAGTGGGATGCTTAGGGAATCTCCAAGATGGAGGTGGGCCAAATATCACTCCAATCATCTGACCATCCCAGTTGATATATAACCTCTCCTTTAATGGAAAATGAATAAAAAATAGGAGAAATAAATAGCCTAGTAATTCAGTACTTAAGAACATCAAACGTCTTATCCACATTGCTCCTTTCTATCCTTCACCTCTCACTTCATATACTTCATCCCTCACCTCTTTAATAATTTTTTATAAAACTTATTAGAACATGAATTCCAGTCTATTCAAATTATACGTAATCTAATGCCAAAAGGGGCTAAAAAACTTATTTTTTTCTTCATTTCTGTCTAAAGATAATAAAGCTACTTGATAATAACTATCTTAATACATGATTGGTTAGTCCAAATATTACTTATGTAGCACATAAAGTTGATGAAGAGGCTAGTGGATCATTTCAATTAATTTGATTTTACCAGTCTACTCATCTATTATGGGCCACCTTTTTACTAGTTCCAAGGTAAGGTTTTCAAACCCTTTAGGGCTGTACTAATCCCTTCAGGCCCAAAGGAAAGCCGGATAAACTCCCCTGTAGCCCCAGCGTGGTAGTGTAGTTTTGAACCTATAACCTCCGGACGCGAACCGAAGTCCAAGGCCAATTAATTTACCCCTTGGGGTTTAGTTCCAAGGTAAGTAGGAATTAAGAAACAGACCATCATCGTACAAGTCATATCAGTATATGTGCTATCTTTTTAGACGAAGGGTGTCGATCATCATTCATCAGCCATATCAGTGAAGCTATTTATGCACAGCCACAACAGACCAGACCAGGGTATGTGATCCCATTCTAGCCATACCTGCAGCATGCATTTATGGTGGCACCCAGACCCTTCAGACGATACATATGGGCCGCCAAAATTGTAGGCGAGGGCATTAATTTGGAGCACATGGATGTGATCAAGGCCGCCCATTCTTCACAGATTATTCGATTGCTGCAACTACCGACCACAGTGTCTCTGTATGTATGTGTGACTGTGTGAGAGAGAGGGACCCACGGCCTACATAAAAGGTGGGCCCAGTCCAGTGGTTCGAATTACCTGCAGTCTTCAACCCTTTCAATGTTAATGAGTGACAGACAGTCATCATCCCTCACTACCTTTGTCTGGACCCACACCCCTATAAAAGAAATTCGATTTGTCTCTGTGGCCCTTGACTAATTAATTGGGTGGATGCAAACACACATGCCCAAACGTAGACTCCACTCTCAAGTCCAGGTCAAAAGGCTGAACCAGCACCCAACTCTAAAAATTTAAGACCCGAACCTGGACTCGACCTCTGAAATATGGCCCATACTCTGTAATCAAGTGGAGCCCAAATTTATTTCTGTGAGGTACTTCCCCCCAAATATAGTTAAGAGAGTTGCCTTGGGCTGACAATCATAAATTCTTAAGAGGTAACAATTACAACACCATGTAACAGTTGGAATGGATGCCCAACCCAACCCCACCTATTGCCAATGTAACCCTGCACTTGTGAACCTAACCCTCGTAAATTGGCACACATCTTAATTTAATCAAACCAAACCAAACCAAACCAAGCCTTTTCCCATTAGGTGAAGTCGGCCATATGGATATGACGACGCCAATCAAATCTGTTTAGGGCCATGTCCACCGTTAGATCCATGTAGGCAAGGTCATGTTTAACTCATCCTAATTTAACAATAATATAAAATATACATCCTATTTGTAAAATCTAACTCAAGAAATTATTGAACTTTAAAGATTTTAAATTGAGTTGATTTTATTTTTTTTTCCAAAAATCAACCCTAAATGAAACAATTTTTTTTTTTTTTTATCATACTACCTCACATGATCAACATGCATTCATATGGGTCTCACAAGGGTGTTAGAATCTTACCTCTCACATATACCTCGAATAGAAGAAAACCATATAGTTTCTAGGTGTATGATACATAGAAGTGGCATTTGTCATTCAGTTCATTAAATGTGAAACAGACCCATATCCAGTTCAGGCAACGCAAACCCTAATTAAAAAAAAAAGGTTCAAAATCATAAATCCATGTCCATTCATTTTCAATGTAAATACTAGCCTAATGATGTACTTCCACTGTCTGCTCTAATAGAAGACATGTTAAATGGGAGAGGGTCGCATTTTGCTAAAAGATACCTCTTACTGATTGCACCAAAAGGTAAAACACCTTGCGGAGTTCACTAGGATGCTTACTAATCACGGGGAATAGTATGATAGAAAGGTCTCATTGTAGATGATGTCAGGCAAATCTCAATCAAATCATCAAAACCATCAATTTAGAAGCCTTGAATTTTAACGATTTTTTAAATTACAATTTATAGGAAATTTAATCCAATGGTGATGTACTTTCATTGTCATGTGGCGAAGATCTAATAGAGGACACACATTAAATGGGTGAAATCAGTTTGACAGAAGGCAATAATTTTTTATATTGATAGCTAATATAACAATTCTTCTGATGATGGTGAGCAAGTGTTGCATATGTCCTTTCTTCAACTCATCTGCAGGCAAAAAAACTAGCAGGAAACCAAAGGATGGGGCATTAATATAATTTTGGAACTAAAGACAGACCTCAATCAATATGTGTCCCCACCAAAATTCAAAACCTGCTGGCTCCTAAATCAGTCAAGTCATTAAAGCAAAGTAACAATGATGGCAGGCAAACAGTTCTCACCAGAAAAGTCCCCTTCCCTACCTTTGTACAGCTCTTTAAAAGCATATCAACAAAACGACTAGTGGTTTCTCAAACCGCTTCCTCCTCCTCCATCACTACTATCCATCTACTACTGCTCACTGTATAGAAGAAGGCATTTCACAACCTGACTGAGAATTAAGACAGATGGAAGAAGAGATGAAGGAAGTTGCAGAACACATCCAAACGCCGGAGAAAATAGACTATGTATTTAAGGTGGTAGTGATTGGTGACTCGGCAGTAGGCAAGACACAGCTACTTGGCCGGTTCACCAAGGATGAGTTCTGCTTTGACTCAAAGTCTACGATAGGTGTGGAGTTCCAGACTCGGACGCTGACCATCAAGAACAAGGTCATCAAGGCGCAGATCTGGGACACTGCAGGACAAGAGAGGTTGAGTTTCTTTCTCAACTCTCCACATTGTTATTTCTTTTTGAATTTTCACATTCCATGTGTTTGTATTGCAATAGCCAACTAAAAATAAAAAATAAAAAAATCTACAAATAGAATCAATAGAAGAAAAAAAATTCCTCCCCTTTCAAGATGGTTCAAATATGTTGACCAAGGCCTGAATCACTAGCTTGGCTTTAGATGAAAATAACAAGGACTGTTAGACCATAGAGTTACAGAAAGAAGAAAGAAACAAAAGAAAAGATATATTTGACCACTAAGAATACAGATTACAAATGACAGTGGAAATATAAGAACAACACAGGTTTAAAGAAGGTGGGAATCCTAATATTAGTTTTGATCTAAACACTACCTTCGTGATTAAATCTAGCTCAGCTTGAGATGTAAGTTTAAACCAGCGACACTAGCGGTGAAGGTAACCATGGGCCCATTTTGTAACATTTCTGGAATCACCTTCTCTAAGTAATGGTTACATGCATGAGTCCATGAATAATTTCACCCTCTTGTTTATTTCAAAGTCCAATTCTCAATTTTAATCTCCAAACATCTGCCATTTGAAAATTAGAATCACAAATGCAGTTTGGTTGGTAAGTGAAACTTTGAACTTGAAATCATCTTGTCTGAAAATTCTAAATTCCTGTCATACCTTATATTCTCCAAATCATTCGCATTCCAAAAAGCATCAGGTTTTGTTACTGTGAGATGGATGCACTATCGCCAACACATCATGGTTGAGTGGTGTTGGCCACCTTAGCCCAACTTAGCCCAAAAAAAAAAAAAAAAAAAAAAAAAAAAAGAAAAGAACGAAAGAAAGAAAAAGGAATGGATGCAATGATCCTTGGAACCTATGATGCCGGATACTGCATGGATGTGGTAGGGGAGACACCATAAATACGGCAGGGACAGATTTTACACCAGAAACTTATCGGATATGATATGTCATGACACTTTCCCTATTTTGAAGCATCTAGGTATCATAGCGTGCAGCGTTGTTAAAGGCGCGCCTAGGCGCGCGCCTAGGCGCGCGCCTAGGCCCAAGTCGCATCCGGGCGCCCTTATAGCGCCTCGAAGCCCTTCAGGCGAGGCGACCTGAGTGAGGCGCTGCTAAGGCGCATGAGGCGCGCGCCTTGCATCGAGGCGCAAGGCGCACGCCTTTTGGGCTTCTCTCATAGAGGCCCAAAACTTAAAACTTAAAAAAAAAAAAAAAAAAAAAAAAAAAAAAAAACAGATTTCCAGCCCAACAGGTCAATGGGCTTAAGTCAGCCCAACAGCCCAACAGCCCATGAGGGTATATCTGTCGTGCCCTAGGTCAAATGAAAGGAAAAAAACAGAAGAGAAAAAAAGAAGAGGAAACGGAAGAAGAAGAGAAAACAGCAAGACAAAGAAGAAGAAGAAGAAGAAGAAGAAGAAGAAAGAAAGACAGAAACGAAACGAGAAGAAGAGCAGGAGGAGGACAGAAACGAAACGAAAAAAAGAGAAGAGAGAGAAACGAAAGAAGAAGAAGAAGAGAAGAAGAAGAGGAAGGAGGAGAAGAACCTGCGAACCAACATCGCTGGTAGCCTGGTACGTCTTCACTGCGCAGGTACGTCTTCACCGCTGCACTTCGCTGCTACTGTGCCTGCATCTTCACGTCTTTTCTGTTTTCTTTCTTTTTTTTTCTTTTTTTTTTTTTTTTGTTTTGGTGATCTCTGTTACTGCTTTTTTTTGGTGCTGCTACTGTTGCTGTTGTTTTTTTTTTTTTTTCCCTACTGCTGCTGCTCTTTTTTTTTTTTCTGCTGCTGCGTTTTTTTTTTGGTTGCTGCTACTTTTGCTGTTTTGTTTTTTTTTCCCCTACTGCTGCTGCTCTTTTTTTTTTCTGCTGCTGCGTTTTTTTTTGGTTGCTGCGACTGTTGCTGTTTGTTTTTTCCCCTACTGCTGCTGCTCTTTTTTTTTCTGCTGCTGCGTTTTTTTTTGGTTGCTGCTACTGTTGCTGTTTGTTTTTTTTTTTTTTTCCCTACTGCCTGCTGCTCTTTTTTTGCTGCTGCTTTTTTTTTTTTCTGCTGCTATTTTTTTTATATTTCTTGTCTTCTTCTCCTGCTGCTGTTGCTATGTGTTCTTGCTGCTGCTCTCTTTTTTTTTTCTGCTGCTGCTTTTTTTTTTTTTTCTGCGCTTATTTTTTTTATTTGTTTTCTTGTTCTGCTGCTGTTGCTGTTGCTGCCACTGATTTCCTTTTTTTTTTTTCCCTGTTCATCAATCAGATCAACTTGTAATCTTTTTTTTTTTTTTCCTATGACCACTATCTGCACAGATGATGCTGTTATCCATGTGTGTTTTTTTTTCTTTCTGTTGCTGTTGCTACCACTGAATTCTTTTTTTGTTTCCCTGTTCATCAATCAGATCATGCTGTAGATGTTGCGGATGACTGTTAGGTCCTCCTTAGGTGCATTTGTGTTGTTGCTTTGAGTGACTTTGATGTATTTTTGTGTGGTGGTTTTATGTAAGGTGTCACACTTTTGTACTTTTGTGGTACTTTTGTTGAATGTTTAGCATTTAGAGTGATGGGTGCTTTATGACTTTTAGAGTTCTTTTAATATTCCTCTTCTTTTTTGCTCTAATTTGTGAATTATCTATATATACTAAAATATATATTTTTTATCTACAATGTGCGCCTCGCTTCAATGAAGCCCGCGCCTCGCCTCACGCCTTAGCGCTTAGGCCCCAGGAGACCTTAGCGCTTTGATGCGCCTCTCGCTTTTCAAAACACTGATAGCGTGGAACACTCCAAAATTAGAATTTCTCATGGAATCTGAATTGCAAGAGTTTGAGGGGTTTCGAAATTCTTAAAGACAAGAATTCCTATTGTTTTGCTACCAAACGAATCAGAATAAGATGACAAAGATAATTTCATCCCCTGCGGCTTCTTTCTTTGTACGGTTATCGCTCACATAGAAATAGAGCACTGTCATGAATAGGTAGAAGTGTGTAATAATTAGAACATTTTAAGCCAACCCCATATTAATGAAATAAAGCTATAAGATGATGATGCAGGTACCGAGCAGTTACCAGCGCCTACTATCGAGGAGCATTGGGAGCAATGTTAGTGTATGACGTCACCAAGAGGCAGACATTCGATCATGTTGCAAGGTGGGTTGATGAGCTGCGAGCCCATGCCGATAACTCCATTGTCATCATGTTGGTGGGGAATAAGGCTGATCTTGTTGACCTGAGGGCCGTCCCCACAGAGGATGCCATTGAATTTTCTGAGCAACAAGAGCTCTTCTTCTCCGAGACATCTGCCCTCAATGGAGATAATGTGGAGAAGGCCTTCTTTAGGCTTTTGGAGGAGATTCATGGAGTGGTGTCAAAGAAGTCCATGGAAGGCAATGGAAGGAAGGCAAATGGGAATGATGTGTTGGTTCTCAAGGGTACGAAGATTGCCATGGCTCCTGGTGGTCATGAGTTAGAGACAAGTGAGTTGAAGAAGGGTGCTTCTTGCTCGTGTTGAGGGTCAGTGCTGTTGCTTTGATTTTGGACTCTTAAACGTCTTTCTTTCTTTTTGTTGGTCTTCGATGTGAGCACAAATAGCAAATAGATTGGGGGTATTGAAGCATATTGCATAAGTACATTCTTTTTGGCTTTAATGTCAAGTATTGAATTATAGATAATTGACACCGCAAATATTTGACAAAATTTGAGCTCGAACATATTCCAACTGGTGTAGAAATGTCTAGTTGTCAATATGTGAGGACTAAGGATGTGATACAGCCCAAGAGGAAGCCACGGTGAAGGCAAGGCCTGAGCCCAAGCAGTGGGCCCAATTTAGATAAGCCCACAGTAGGAACCGCTGAACCGGTCAGGATTTGTTTTCATGTTTTTAATAATTGGTTAGATTCTTCTTAGCATAAAATTAAATCCATTGAATGGTTCTTGACATAAAATTAAATTCATTGAATGGTTGTTAACTTTCCAATGACCCAAGGTCGTGGAATTGAGACTTTGTTGAGAAAGTGATGGCCAATTATCATAAGTAGGTGATGCATTTAAGGTGTTTTAGTGCTTTTATTGCTTAGTACTGTTTAATGGTTAGATTTTTTTTTATTCTACTAAGGTAAGAATGGATGTAAGGCCTTAAAACTAGAACTTCTTGTTTTGAGAACTTCATAAATAAAATAATAAGGCCATCTGGTAGTGACCTTCTGCTATAGAAAATTATTGTCTTCTTCCCAGTGGAGTTCATGCCTAATCTAGAGCTTATGGGGAACCTAAAAGTTGGGGAAATCTCATCTCAACCATTATTGAAGTAATAGTTTTGATGGTTTTGTGTAAGCATCATACTTATTTCTGGATGAATTTTTCCTTTGTTTATTGGTAGATCTTGGGAATTTAAACCTTAAGGAGATTATCAAGTTTTCTACCGAGGTCGAGGTTTTCAGAGAAATAAATCATTGAACGGCTAGAAGCCGGACTTCCCCCAAGGCCTTTGTAATCTAAATTAGCTTAAATCAAGATGTAGATAGATAGCAGGGTATTGGATAAGCCTTGTGAGGGTCAGGACTCAGGATATATCTCGCTCCTAATTTAGATCTAAAATGTTCCCCTGTATTGGACCAAGATTTAACTTACAATGGAAAGAAAATATTCAAACCTAACTCTGGATCCAACAGAGGTGAATCCGGCCCCAAATCTACAACTAACTCAAACTAAAATTAAATAATTTAGGCTTTAGCATATGTATACTTGAGTTGTAGTCGAGTGTGTATGCGGGTCATTGGATCCAACTACCAAATTCAAAAGTAGGATTTATATACATACATTTTGGGTAATTTCCATCTATTCCGACTAAATGGATGGCTATAATAGGAAGGTTTGGTTGTTGTTGGGCACTTCCTCATTCTCTCCCCGAGCTTTTTCAAGCTTGGAAGGTTCCAATTGGAGACCCTAGAGGCAAAGTGATGTGGCGGTTGTCTTTTTTAGCGGTGATCTGGACGATTTGGAATGAAAGAAACTCAAAATGTTTTGAAGGAATTCTAGTTAGTGAAAACAAACTGGTGGAGAAATCGAAGTTTTTTGAAGCTTTTTGGGTGTCTATTCTCCCTTCTTTTAAGGGATACTCCTTAGACCAAATTGTGTATCATTGGAAAGAGATGGCCTTTTCTATGATAGGGTCTTAGTTGGCTGTTGTTAAAGTTGTTTTTTTTTTTTTTCCTGTTTTCTTTTCTTGTACTTTCAGTACTTTTCTCTTATAATGTTTGCTCCTTTTAATAAAAGTAACCGTACAAAAAAAAAAAAAAGAAAGTAATTTCAATCTATTCTTTTGATATTTGAGTGCCCACTGGCATCCTTAGTGAGGACCTACTTAATTGAGGTTGAAGTTAGAATGTAACCCAATTTCATTTTGGATCAGATCAGTTGATATCTTGGATATTCATATACCCATTGACATCCTTAATCTATTGCAGTTAATCCTATGGGGCGTGTAGACTGTAGACCCGTGGTTTAGTGAAGAAACCTTCCTGCTAACGTGTGCAAGAGAAAACCTTGTGTGGATATTCTAATAATGATTTTCAAGGAAGAATCATTTTTCATCATTATGCATGTTAACATTATCTGTGATTTTCATTTTTTCCAAAGGGAAAGCCTTCTCTCATTTTTGAGAAAAGCAGTTTTAGACGCAAGAATTACAGGAACCAACCATTTTGCATGAGAGGTCTCTCCAGAGGGAAAAGGTTTCGACCCACCAAACAATAGCAGCTGAATCGATAGAAAATGAACCATTTGTATAGAAGATGAAATGAAATCACTAAAATGCAATGGCAAACTATCCACGCAAACACGCCCTCAAGTTCAATATATTCCATTTCATCATCAATGAATCCATCAAAGCAATTTGAAGAAAAAATCAAACAAACAAACAACAAGAAGAATCTACTCCTTTATTCATTATCAACAAAAATGAAAATAACAAGAAGTTCATTTCCCTCTCCACAACTCTTATGAGAACAAACAACTAAAACAACAATCAACAAAAACACTCTATCCACATATCCAAGAAGAAAATAAGGAAGGAAAAGACATACCTTTCTGAATTCTAATCCCATCAAAAAAAAAAAAGAGAGACAAGACCCATCTCTCTCTTTCCACCATTTCCCACTCTCCTCACTCACTCCAATAGATATTCTCTTCTTCTTCTTCTTCTACAATCTCACTCTTTAAACACCTCTTAAACCTCTGCACATCCTCAACCGCTGCGCTGCGAAACAGCCCTGTATCCACCGTCCCTGAAACCATATGATACCCGCGATTCCAAAGCTCCTCCGGTGGGTCGTGGGGCATTGCAAAACCGCACAAGAATGCTCCTTTCTTCCCCTCCGAGCTCCCCAGCACCGCCTTCTCCGCCTCGTGCAAAACCCCCCTCACCTTCTTATGCCCAGGATCCCATAAATACCCCAAGCTCGCGCTCAAATCCAATGGACCCATCTGAATTGCGTCCATCCCGTCAACCGCGGCGATCTCGGCCGCCTTCTCCACCCCATCCACCGTCTCCACCTGGCACATGATCAACAGCTCTTCCTTGTAATTCTGCAAATACCCATCATCAATCCCGTACTTGGAGGCCCGGACGACCGGGTGGGCGGAGCCACGGACGCCGTCCGGCGGGAAATGGCAGTAGGAGACGGCCTTCCGGGCGGATTTGGGGCCCTCGATCATCGGAAACATGATGCCCTGGGGGCCGAGATCAAGGGCTTTCTTGGCCCAGGTGGGGGAGGATTCCGGGAGGCGGAGGATGGCGGGGGTTCCGGTGGCGGCGAGGGCGTGGAGGCAGGGGAGGGCGGAGGAGACGCCGCCGTGGCCGTGCTCCATGTCGACGACGGCGAAATCGTAGCCGGCGAGGCCGGCGATCTCGGCGATGGTGGGGGAGAAGCTGAGGAGGAAGATGCCGTAGAGTGTTTCACCTCCGGCGAGGCGGGATTTGAGAGTGTTGGGGCGGGAGGGGTCGGTGGAAAGGGGGAGATCGGACGGTGAGGATTTGGCGGAGATGGGGCGATGGGTGGTGGTGTGGTTTTGGAGATGGATGGTTGGATTTTGGGTCTTGTGGAGATGGGGCTTAAGGGTTTGGAAGAGGTGGGGAGAGAGGAAAGGAGATGAGGGTTTTCTGTATCTGTATATGGAAACGAAGGAGGAGTTGCAGGTGGAAGCAGAAGCAGCCATTTTTTCTCATTGGGGAGAGAGAATGGAGGGTTTAAACTCAATTTGGAGGGTTTTGAATGGAGTTCCAATTTCCAAACACATGGCCCATTGATCGATCAGAGATGATTTAGGCCGTTCATTTGTGAATGGCAAGTGAGAGATGGAATAGACGCTTGTGAAATGGAATCTTCAGAAGTGCAAGACACGTGAAATTCTTAGAGTAAATTAGGGAGAGATCCCTCAATACCGTATTATAAAGTCTCTAGTACACAGCAATAATGTCTAAGGCCTAGAGTCCCTTGCACATGGAATTCATTCAAGCGGTAGTCCTTAAGCATGTGACATCAGATTTTTTATGACTCATTTGCCCTTCTAACCATTTAAATGGGCGGTGGTCCTTAAGCATGTGACAGCAGATTTTTTATGACTGATTTGCCCTTCTAATCATTTAAATGGGTGTCATACAATTTAAATCTGGGTTTTAGCTCCAACTCACTGTTTTTCCATACAAAATATTTGTTTTCAAACTGGTTACGATTTTAAACACAGATAAATTTATATAAACTCATATAAACTTATGCCAAAGTTGAATAAGTTCTCATCAAAGTTAGATAAATTCACAGCAAACTTAGATAAATTTACTTAATTCTTATCAAACTCAGTTAAATTCAATGCAAACACAAATAAACTCATATCAAACTTAGAAAAATTCATACAAACACAGATAAAATCATGCCAAAGTCAGATAACACATAAAAAACGCTTGTTTTCAAACTGGCTATGATCTCAAACACAGATAAATTCATATAAACTCATGCCAAAGTTAGATAAGTTCTCATCAAAGTTAGATAAACTCACAGCAAACTCAGATAAATTCATATAAACTCATGCCAAAGTTAGATAAGTTCCCATCAAAGTTAGATAAACTCACAGCAAACTCAGATAAATTCAAAGCAAACACAAATAAATTCATATCAAACTTAGAAAAATTCATACCAGACACAGATAAAATCATGCCAAAGTCAGATAACATTATACCAAAGTCAGATAACACATACAAAACACTTGTTTTCAAATTGGCTATGATTTCAAACACAAATAAATTCATATAAACTCATGCCAAAGTTAGATAAGTTTCCATCAAAGTTAGATAAATTCACAGCAAACTCATATAAATTCATATCAATTTAGAAAAATTCATACCAAACATATATAAAATCATGCCAAAGTCAGATAACATTATGCCAAAGTCAGATAATACATACAAAACACTTGTTTTCAAACTGGCTATGATTTCAAATACAGATAAATTCATATAAACTCATGCCAAAGTTAGATAAGTTCCCATCAAAGTTAGATAAATTCACAGCAAACTCAGATAAATTCATATAAACTAATACCAAAGTTAGATAAGTTCCCATCAAAGTTAGATAAATTCACAGCAAACTCAGATAAATTCATATAAACTCATGCCAAAGTTAGATAAGTTCCTATCAAAGTTAGATAAACTCACAGCAAACTCAGATAAATTCAAAGTAAACACAAATAAATTCATATCAAACTTAGAAAAATTCATACCAGACACAGATAAAATCATATAAAAGTCAGATAATATTATGCCAAAGTCAGATAACACATACAAAACACTTGTTTTCAAACTGGCTATGATTTCAAACACAGATAAATTCATATAAGCCCATGTCAAAGTTAGATAAGTTCCATCAAAGTTAGATAAATTTACAGCAAACTTAGATAAATTCATATCAAACTTAGAAAAATTCATACCAAACACATATAAAATCATGCCAAAGTCAGATAACATTATGCCAAACTTAGATAACACATACAAAACACTTGTTTTCAAGCTGGCTATGATTTCAAACACAGATAAATTCATATAAACTCATGCCAAAGTTAGAAAAATTCTCATCAAAGTTAAATAAATTCACAGCAAACTCAGATAAATTCATATAAACTCATGCCAAAGTTCAATAAGTTCCCATCAAAGTTAGATAAATTTACAGCAAAATCAGATAAATTCATATCAAACACAGATAAATTCATATCAAATTTAGAAAAATTCATACCAAACACAAATAAAATTATGCCAAAGTCAAATAACATTATGCCAAAGTTAGATAACACATACAAAACTTTAAAATTCACAGCAAACTAAAAAAAAAAAAAAACTCCTTTAAAACCAAGTTCAATGTTGAATACATTTTAAAGTCAAATAAAATCATGTTTTCATAAGAAACTCAGATAAACTCAGAAAGTCACATAAATTCGTTTGAAACCTTGTTTAATTGATAGCAAACGTAGTTAAATTGAAATCAAACTCAAAAAAATTCTTGTCAAAGTAAAATAATTTCATTTCAAGTTCAGATAAATTCAAACCAAAACTTAGATAAACTTATGTCAAAGTCAATTAAATTTAAGTCAAGATAATTCGGTTGATCGAGGTTACTGATGTGTTGATTTTGCTTTTTTCTGTAGTTTCCTTCATCTTCGCTTTCAAAATCTCTATTTTGCTTAGATTTCGGAGTGTATGACGGAATATTTCAAAGCCGTACGTGTTTGGTGACATATTTAGTACATAAAGAGAGGGTGTTTTTGTCTTTTTGACTCATTTAATATTAAAAGGGGACTGCTGCCTTTATGACAAAATGACCTGGACCACAGGCTCAGAAATGTACTGTTGAGGGACCTGCTGCCAAATGCCCCAAATTCTTACTCTACCAAGTGTTGAAATTTGAAATTATAGTCTAGCATAGTATATACCCTTTTTTTTTTTTTTTTTTTCATTTTTTTGGTAAATGAAATTTCATTTAGAGCAACAGAAACCAACTATGCATACATTTTGGAAAACAATGGTCCCAACTCCAACATTGACTTTTGCCAAGAGAAAAATATTACTTGTCAAAACATGAGCATCTCATTATCAATTCTAAAAAGATATATAAAAAAGAGCATAGGACTCCTTATTTATAGAGATATGGGGATATTGTTTCACCTTTTTCCTATTTGTCTGCAATATAAAAGCTCTTTTTTTTTTTTTTTTATACCAAGAAAGGTGCATTAGCTTTATGAAATTTTATTAAGTTGGTAAATGAGATAGGACTATGAAAAAGGGATCCGGATTCAAAAAACTTTTAGGGGTCATTTGATTCACCTCATTTACCTATATAAATACCCCACATGTGAAATGGTTTCATAGCATTTGTGTTTGTTTGCAGCATTTACACACCGGATATGAAAATCATGCGTGATTTTGGTGTATAAATCATTTGCAAAAGGGGATCGATAATTTCACACATCAGGTGTGAAACAGAACACACCCAGTGTTGGTTTTGTGGTGCTACAGCTCATTTTTTTGCCAGGACACCTTTTCATTTTAAAATTAAAGTGGGCCCTACATGGTGATTGGAACCATTAATCATATTAGGAAGGCAAAAAATGGCTATAATACCATATTTAAGACATTGGATCATCATAGAATGTGAGAAATTTATAAAAATATCTAGACCATTAGATCGTCATTTCTTGACTTTTATGGGTCTCATTTTCACTATCCGGACCATTAATCCACTTTGGAAGGCCATTTTCAGCTATGAGGCCAAATTTTGGGGGTTGGTTCAACATGGATCTTAAAATATTGTAAAAAAAAAATAATATATATATATATATATCTATCAACCATTGAATGAATGCACTGTTGCTTTAGTGCAATCCACGAGTTGAAATGCAATCTGTTTTCTCCAGATTTTTTAATCATCTGAGCTTCTAATGCAATATCCAAACTATAGAGCCTCTTCATAAGACCCAAAAAGGGCTAGTGGCTCAAATTTCAATCGTTAATCCTTCTTGAATTGTAAGATATTCACAAAAATGTCCAGATATTTTGATCTTCAATTCTGATTTCTATGGACCTCTTTTTCAAAATCTGAACCATTAATCCTCTTCAGATGGCCAATAATGCTTGTTGGATTAAATTTCATCATTTAATTTATCATAGATTTTTCAAAATCCGTGAAAGACTTGTGAACCGTTAGATGCAATCAAATTCACATTTAAAGAGATGTTAAAGTGACAAGCAACATATTCTATTTCACATATGACTCATTTACATATGAAGATGACTTATATATATGTCTCACATCACATGTGAAATTGACAAACGATCCCTTAATTTCCAAAATAATAGAGTTGAGTTCAATCGGCATTCTCTTTATGTTTTCAATTGCTTCCTTGGCATCTCAAAAAAGAACAATTTCATAGAAGCCCTTGCAACTTGCTTCCTTCAGTGGAACAATTTATGTGCCTCTGCTTCTTTAAAAGAAGAGATTTTGGCCAAAAAGTGGGAAAAAAATACATAGCTAGACTTCCCATCTCTAGGATTAATAGCCACATCCCTGAAAATCATAATCTTAGTGATAGGAAACAAGACTGATGTCCTAGTCCTCGCTGCAATGAGAGTTGGGGAACTAAAGCTATAGTTAAAGCATCACGCTAGGATCAGTAGCCTAGTCTTCCCGAGGAAAATGCAGGCCAGTTGGGTCAAGCTAAGGTGGAGGTTGTTACGGTGGTGTACATGGTTGGTCTTTTGGTGGAGCTGTGTCTTGTTTCCTTACCACCAGATGAGGAAACCATAGCCATTTAGTATTTATTGACTTGTACTATGGGGTTGATCATTAGGTGAAAACATTAGTAATTCTGCAAAATAGAGTCTAATTTTCATTGTACGGTAAACAATCCTTAAATTGATATTAGGTGAAACATGAGTGATGCTGCTAAAAAGAAACTGTAAGTGCCTAAAATAATACGGACTTATTTTAATGGGTGCTGCTGAAGAGCTTCTGATGAAGGAGAGGATTCGTAATGCCTGAGATAACATAGAGATGGGTTAGAGGCCCTGACTGTAATGAGCCGAAAGCACTCTGACGCCTAAGTTAGTACTATTACTTAACAAAGGGTGAGTGAGTGGAGAGGGAGAGAAGACTTATGATTGCTTACCCTTTGCTTGTTCTTCATTGTGCCAATTTATAGGTGTCGGTTTTCTCAGATCTCTCCTGAGTGGGGGTTGGTGGACGCACGGTCCCATCGGACTATACTTTTTCCCACTAGTGGAGGTAGATAGAGGCTTTGTCCTGTCAGACCATACCTTGATCTTCCACATGATTGTTGATGTGACGGCTGAATGAGGTCCACGCTTTCTCTGTATCCGGCGCCCATCTTGTCCATCAGAACCCGACCATAACCTCATTAAATGTTGATTGACATGATGGCTACTTCGGCTAGCCGAGCTGCTTATGTCCACCTCACCTCGGCACTACTGTCGAGCTGCGTGTCCCTTCGCATTTACCGGGGTGCATAGACGGACAGTGTTCTTTTCGAGGTGAGCCCTCCTCCAGGAGCTGAGGTCGGGACGGGCCTAGCCGGGTTAGTTGTCGGAACCCGCGCTTATAAAATACTTCCACACGGAAATTAACCATTATCGTAGCCATATCCCATGTTGACATTTTCAAAGATCAAAAGTTTGATGCGTTCTTAGAATCATATTATACTAGAGAACTAGTAATCTCTCCTGTAGATTTCCTTGTGATGGTAACACTAAAAGTGCTACAGAAATACGGTTCCGACCCATCCACTGCTATCCAAAAAAAAAAAAACAATGAAAAAGGTTTTATGCAAACTTAAGGAAATTAGTCAAGTGTTTTTAGCTTTCTATATGATTTCTTAATTCATGGTTAAGATAATCTAATTAGATATTTGCTTGGAGAGATGATGGTAAAGTCATGAATGTATAGTTAAGATAATCCAGTCAGGTTTCCTTGGAGAGATGCTTCTTGTTTTAGGATTTGTCTTTACATTTCAATCGGTAGCCAATAAAATAATTGAATCTGAGTAATTTTAGAGGATCCATTCATGGCAGGAGCCGCAGGACAGACCCACCAACAAAAAGTAACAACAATCTGGATAATTCACAAGACCATGATTACAAATTTAAGAAAATAAGTAGAGGGTAGGAAGCAAGAAACTTGACTCATGTTTCTTAGTTGAAAGAGGTAATGATGCAGGGCAACCACCACACTATTCATGTACCATAGAATTAGGTGTGGGTTGCATAAATGGGGCCAATCCGCAACCACCCACTAATGAAATTCAACTACTGGAGATCAGAGAGAGCGTACCATGAATTTTATAGGACAAAATCAGAGTGATCTCTCAAGGGCATGCAGCAATTGGTTAGACCACGGTTACCTAGTTTGTGTTTAACTAATTTGCCTTCGAGTTCACAATTAGTAATTCAAGCTAAACTTGATAAAGAAAATCGATTCAGTAGGTTCATTTGATTTTCTTTTAATTGTGTCTTATTCAGATGTTTGAATTCGATCGACAAGTTTGATCAACTAATTTATCTACGCGCGACGTGCTTTAAGTACATTACAAAGGCCCACATCTAAAATCCAAACCACTAAAAATAATCATCATTCTTTACATTTGCTGTACTTGAAAACTTACTTCAACCAGAGTTGACCCACAATTAGATAGATTACATGTAGAATACATGGTTAAAATAAAATTCAAAGTCAAATTTCATGTTTTACTAATGGATCAATCTTAAGGTGTGACCAACTTTGATTGGAGTTATATATGGAATAGTGGTAATATATTGGGTGCAGTGCTTTTGAGCGGCTTGAATTTCATGCACTAACCGCTAATGGATTTAAAGGACCTGACTAAGAGAACCACGAAAGTGTAGTTGTCTAATAGTTTGCACTAGGCAACAATGGGTTAGACTACATTGGACCTTTTGGTAGAAAAATGGAATAAAATAATGTGGAAAAAGAAATTTGGGGATATGGCAAGATAAATGGACTTTCAAGAGCATGTGATTTCTCACTTGAAAAACTCTTGAGATCAAAGGGAGACGAAATGAAATTCTTATAAGGAACCTACCCTTCTAAAAGTTTTCCACAAACGGTGAAACTTTCTCACTGGAAAAATAAGACAGCCTACTACAGCCTTTAGTAGACAAGAACCAAATTCTTTCAATGTTTAAACTGACTTTTAAAGGGATCGAGCTGATTCTCAATGCAGCATCCATTCCAAGCCATCATATTATGTCATCAACTTTAGAGATAGGATATGACAAATGGATTGGAAAGACATTGCAGAAAAAAACATCATTGAGGAAATTTTTGGTTCAACCAGTTGTACTTTACAAGACTCGGGAATAATAACAGAAAGGGAAACTACTTCAAAAAGGGCTAAAATCATGTAAAGTACGCTTAAGCTGAGTTGCCCTTAGAAAATCCAAATCTTGGTTAACTGGACCCCAAGGCAAGTATTACTAGCAAACGAACTCACTTTATGGTGATATTGGGCAAAACTAACTTAATATGACTAACACAGTGATTGGACAAGCCCTAAGGTCACTAAACAGTCGGACAACATTTCAGCATCAAAAAGTCCAACACGAGTTAGTAGAATTAACACAAGTTGCGTCCGTGTGACCATGGAGGTAGCAGGGCAACAAATGTTTGCATGCCAACCCCATACACCACAACCATGGATTATGTCACTGAAGGGGTAAAGCAGGGCAAAAGTTGTGTGGTTGACTCACAATTCCAAAGTACTATGCTAAGTTCAGGTATGGCATCGAGTATAAAAATGATTACAACTAGACTTTTAGGAATTGCGTGGAGCACTATGTTCATAAAACGGGTGTCAAGTTATAATGAAACAATCAAGGGACCATTACAAACAAAATAATCTGAGTCTTGGGTTGCCATTGACATACTGGGGTAGTAAGATTTGACCTTATGTGCATTTAGGGTCTGAACTTTATGAAATATGGTTCCTTGGTGCATAGAGTGATGTTCGGCACTCAAAACCCTAACTACACGCATCATCGACCTCAAATGACATCAACATGCCTTTGGACAACCCCGGGTGGGGGTTAGTTCAAACATCACCCACTAGGTCTCAAGTCCAATTATTGTCTAAGTCTCGGTCATCAGTCCAATTCTAAGTCTTATGGTCCATGGTTCTAACCCAATTTAATTGGGTTGTAAAGATAAACTAATTACCCAATTAGTGTTGCAAACTAAATGGAAGAAAATGGGGCGAACTGCTGAGTGAGGAACTCAGACAACTGAGGGACTCACAGCTAGCTGAATAGGTCCCTATGTCTAGCCGACGGCCACTCTCGGCTAGCCGTGTAGGTGCAGCTGTAGATCCAAGATCTTCAAAAAGCTCTCAGCGGTTCACCTGTTGGGGATCGCGGTTCACCTGTTGGGGATCAAATTAGGGTATGTTTGACCATTTTCTTTAGGGAAATCATGGTTGGGGTTTCTGACATTTCAAACACTAATTAATTAGTCCATTTTAACATTTGACTATCTAACATTAAATTAATAAGAACAATTGGACTAAACACGGTATCCAAACATGGAGTAGAACTTGGAAATACATGAAACCAAAGCATTCATTGTAAGAATTCAAATTAAACACTAACCTTGGTCTTCCTAGCTTCCAAATAGCCTTACGAAAATATTCAAACAACTGGGATGTCCTTAGAACAAGACCCCCCCAAAAAAATACTCACCAATTCACTCAAAAATGGAAAACAAGGAAAGAGAAGATGAAATGGCTTGCATTTTAAATTTGGGGTCTCCAAGGTGTGCTAATTCGAAATCTAGAAATTGGGAACAATCCCATACCTATAGGTACCTCAATCAAACTGGTTTCCATGGGTAGAAGGGCGGTCAAGCTCGTATTTTTCTAAAAATGGGATCTAGAGGAAGAGGCCGTAAGAAGCATGGTGGCGGGTCTTCATTTTTAGAAGGCAGCTCAAATTCGAGGTTTATGGTGCAAAAGACGAGGGAGAAGAGAACATAAGGGTTACTGGAACAGAAAATGAAAAAGGAAAAAGAAGAAAAGAGAGGGTGGGACCCATGGGAGTCGGCTATTTATAACATGGGTGGAAGTGGGCCCACTGCTAACTACACTTACGGTTCAATAAATACAGTTATGGACCTCAGACAAATGCTACGCAAGAGACAAAAGTCCAAAAAATTAAACTTACTTTCTAACGAACCCAAGAATGACATATTTTAAGGCATTTGGAATTTTAACTCATTTTTTTAGAAATGACAACTATGTCCCAAGTCAGTGAAAGACTGCCAAATGAAGGGTTTCTGGGTGCCAAATAACTTTGGACAAAAATATGAAAGTTGTTGGAAAAAATATTATCTATCAAATGGAGTTGAATTGAAAATTTTCAAAAATTAAAAATAACCCCTTGGTCTTTTTCGAAATTACAAATAGGACGTCAAACAAGGTTCAAAGGCTCTCAAAACTCTCCAAAGCTATTCAAATATTATCTTAACCCTCAAACCAAGACAATTATTCTCTAATTCCCACTTAGTGGACTAATGGTATAATTAATTAACACTAATCGTAGTGATTAGGGGTCGGGGTCTTACATATGGCTTTGAAGAGAGGATTTGGAACCTTGATGGAGATATTTTGGTTCGTGTGCGTTGGGTTTTGTGGAATGGAAGAGATCGAGGGTGGACTATTTGGTGGTGGAGGGATGAAATGTGGTTTGGTGGATGAAGGCATGATGGATGGTAAGGAAAGGTTGGGAAGAATGGTGGCTTGAGAAGAGAATTATGAGCTGTACAATGATGATGAAGATGAATATATGAGATTAATTTAGAAATTGAATGAAAATGAGTGTTATACCAGAGAGTGAGATGGTTCCGGGTTCCCTTTATGAAGCAAAGAAATTCTTACGTGAACTGGGGTTGGGATACAAATCCATTCACACTTGTAAGAATGATGGCGTGCTTTTCAGGAAAGAAAATGAGAATCTTGAAAATTGTCCATAATGTGGGGAGTTTCGATATAAGCGCAATGATGGCAAGGGTAAAACAATTCCAGTCAAGGTGCTGCGACACCTCCCACTGATCCTAAGGTTACAAAGATTATTTATGCCAAGGAAGACAGCTACAGATATGCGGTGGCACAAGGAGAAGCTTGTGGATGATGGGGAATTCTCGACGCACCCCGCCGACCATATAGAGTGGAAGGATTTTGATCGGCAGTACCTTGCATTTGCCCAGGAGTCCCGCAATGTTAGGTTAAGGCTAGCTACTTATGGGTTCAACCCCTTCAGTAATATGAGTAACTCCAATAGTATGTGGCCTGTGATACTCATGCCTTATAAACTACCACCCTGGAAGTGTATGAAATAACCATTTTGTATGATGTCTTTGCTTACTCCTGGACCGCAGGCACCGGGAAAAGAGATCGATGTGTAAATGCAGCCATTAATAGATGAGTTAAAAAAGCTTTGGAAAGACGGTCCAAAGGAAAGACTTTCCTAATGCATGCAGCTCTTATGTGGATCATAAATGACTTTCCAACATATGGTAACTTGTCGGGATGGAGTACTAAAGGTTATATGGCGTGCCCCACTTGTAACAAGGATCCATCATCACAAAGGTTGAAAGATAAGATAGCGTACACGGGCACTCACCGTTACTTACCTGAGAACCACACATGGCGAAAGAGTAAGCTCTTTAACGGTAAGTCAGAGAACCGAATGATTCCGGTGGAATTGTCAGGGAAGCAGATATTAGAGCAATTGGATTGCTTGATGAATGTCAAGTTTGGGAAGCATCCACTGAACATGAAAAGAAAGCGCTTGCCGGAGGAACTGAACTAGACAAAGAAAAGCATTTTATTTGAGCTACCTTACTAGAAGAGACTGAAACTCGGACACAACCTTGATGTCATGCATGTGGAGAAGAATATATGTGACAACTCTCTTGGAAAAATGATGGGCATAGATGGGAAAAATAAAGACACGGAAAAAGCTCGTATGGATTTGGAGGGTATGAAAATTAGGTAAGAATTACACCGACGCAAGCGTGCTGATGGGTCCTTTGAAAAGCCCACCGCGATCTACACATTGTCCCTAAAGGAAAGACATGCATTCTGTGATTTCTTGAAATTAGTAGGGTTTCCTAATGGTTATGCAGCAAACATATCGAGGTGTATAAACACCAAGGATGGTAAGGTATTAAGACTAAAAAGTCATGAATGCCATGTAATTTTACACAGACTTTTGCCGATAGGAGTACGTGGGCAACTTCTTAAGGATATCTGTACCACATTATTTGAGCTATGCAATTTCTTCGAGCAGCTGTACTCGAAGAGATTAAGATTGAAGGACTTGGAGGCATTACAGGACCGAGTAGTTTTAATGCTATGCAAGATGGAAAAGATATTTCCACTAGCATTCTTCGATGTTATGGTCCATCTAGCCATTCACTTGCCACGTGAAGCCATGCTTGCCGGGCCAGTGCAATATCGATGGATATACCCTATTGAAAGGTATTAATGCCTAACTTTTAATTAAATTGAAAGTTTAACACTACTACAATTTCATGCTAACAAAAAATAAAATTCTTGTTTTTTTAAGGCAACTAGGAACTTTAAAACGGGTTGTTCGCAATTGAGCTCGACCTGAAGGTCCGATTGTTGAGGCTTACATTGTCAAGGAATGCCTTACTTTCTGTTCAATGTATCTACAAGGGGTAGAAACTGTATTCAATCGGGATGAACGAAATGATGATAGTGGTGAAGGTGGGTCAGGGCTGGAGGTATTCTCACATAATATTCGTCCTTTCGGTCAAATAAGAAATGCACTTGAGGTGTTGTAGAAGGAACGCGATATGACTCAATGATTTATACTATATAATAGCCTGGAGGTGGCACCTTATCTAGAGTATGTGATCATATATCACGCATGAGCATTACTTGTAATAGTGTCTGTTGATGCTTATAATTTATTAATTACCAATGACATGTTTCTTATTAGGGAGCACAAGAACCTATTAATGATGCAAAGCAGTTATGATATCGACCAGTGACAACAACAAGAGTTTCCGAAGTGGTTTGAAAAATAGGTAAGATATATATATATAGTTACTTCATGTATAATCATCTTAAATTGTAGTCATTCATTATATTATGATTCACTCTATATATTTTGGTCATGCAGATGAATGAATTACGAAGTCAACAATCAACAGAAGCTATAGATGAACTTTGGTCATTGGATGAATGAATTACGAAGTCAACAATCAGCAGAAGCTATAGATGAACTTTGGTCATTGGCAAATGGTCCAAATATGTTAATGAAGTTTTACTCAGGCTGTATGTGTAATGGGGTCCGATTTCACACTAAAGACTGTGATAACCGACGTAAAAGTCAAAACAGTGGGCTGGTGGTAAACGGGGATCATGACGGGAAAGCTATTAACTTCTACAACTACTTGTGTAACGTCTGGGAATTGACTTACATTTTTGGATATCGAGTTGTCTTGTTCCTTTGTGAGTGGTTAAACCTTGGTAGTAGGCGAACTATACAACCGATGAACATTATACATCAATCGATGTAAGAGGTCGATGGTATCAGAATGACCCCTTTATCCTACCTAGTCAAGTGCACCAAGTCTTTAATGTGAATGACCCCAAATTAGGCCCACATTGGCAAATCGTCCAGCATATTCAACATCAATGAATATGAGATATACCAGAGTTGGATGATGTAGAATCCAATGACGATGGACCATCTATTCAAGATGATGCGTTCCATCATGAAAAAACAACTGATGTGGTCCCCATCGTCGTTGAAGATCCAGATAGGATGGATCAACCACGGTATGATAGGTCTGATATTGATCCAGAGATTGTTATAAGTGGAATACTCTCGGAGGAAAATAGTCGAGAAGATATGGTGGTTGATGATGACTTTATCTGTGATGACGAAGATGAGACATTAGAGGAGTATTGTGATGAAGTGGAAAATGATTTACATAGTATAGATGACTCTGATGCAGAATCTGATTTGTAGTCAATGTTTATTTGTATAAGAATCACTTTTCTATAATCGTAGCTAAGATCATTCTTATTTTGTTCGACCTTCTTTTCTATTTGCATGAATATTGGTAATATTACATAACAATTCACTGTATAATGAATTGTTCTTATATAATGGTAAGCAGGGGCAGACCCACGTTATAGCATGTGGGTGCGGCCGCCCCAGGTACTTTTGAAAAACTCTTTAGACAACTGTGACTTGTTTGATGCATGTCCCAGTTCGAAGTGCCTCCTGCCCCACCTTGTGAAGTGCGATAACAAAATGGCCCCAAGTCCCAACGTTGAAAACCTTCCCCTGCCCAAACTCTCATCACCTTTCCGACTCTATTTTTGTCATAGGGTCTTCTCCTTCTTCTCTCTTTCAGGCAGAAGTCCCCACATTAATGAAATCCACTATAAACACCACTGCCCCATTCTCTCTCTCATTATTCTTCCGACTCCTAAAGTTATAAGCAAAAGGAAAAAGAGGAAGAAAACAAAGTAAGGGAAGGAAGATAAAAGAACCTTCTAGTTGCCTCATCTGGAGATATTTTCAGGCTTTCAGAGTAGTCATGCCTGGTAATTTTTTTTTTCAATGATGGTACTAGCAATTACAACTACTTCACAAATTCATTCAAAGCCTATGTTCATTTGTTAAATAATAAAAAATGTCAAATTCAGTTAGAAATACACCAAAACTACTCCAACCCCATGGATGATAAACCCATCATAATCCATGTAATACTTGAATGAGAAACTCCTCTAGACTTGCAATTGGACTAACGGTGAGGATTCTATGAAGTCCTTTTCTGATCTGGAATTTTTGGAACTGCAGGAATGACCTCCTTCTTTCTAGCATAACATTGATTCTCTCCTCTATAAATCTGTGCTGGAAGGTAAGCTTGATTCTCCATGAGTCTATAGGGGATCTAGTTTGGCACGTAACAAATATTAATGTAGAAAGTCAATTTGTTCAATTGATATAAGTGGGATTTTCTTTTGTTATTGTTAATATGAAAAAGGGCCTAGCGAAAGAATGGTTGACCTTTTCAATTGACCATTGTCCGCCCCACCCAAATGAAAATTTTGGGTCCGCCACTGATGGTAAGGTAACTAAATTATTATGTTTTTAGATAGCTTTTTTTTAAGCAAGACACATACATGGCGCCTTCTTCTCGACTTCGCCCTCGATCTGCACCGGCATCCGCACGATTGTCTACTGACACCGCTCTGCCACCAACTGATGTGATTTCATCATCATGCATTCAAACTCCCAGTTCTCATACAGACTACAACAGTGTTGGTAAGATGTCAAATCTAATCATGTAAGCTTCATGTTTTAGTGCATTTATTGTTTGTACTAACTAGGTTTTATGTGAAAATTTTAGGTTCTACATCCTTACGAGGGCGGCGGCCAACTAAAGGGTTTCGCTCTGAGCGTGCAAGGGCCAAGACCGGGGGCAAACTACTGGTTCAGTTCAAGAATAATGCGCCAATAGGGATAAATGCCTCATATTTTGTGAGTGAGATTGGGTTGCAAGTTAGGAACGTCGCCCTAGTTAGGGGGCGTGAGGAGATGGAAAAAGATTCCAGTTGATGTTAGACAAGTCATCAAGGCTCGCGTATTTGTAAGTTTAAACTTGATAACTGTTTGATGTATAAAGGGTCCTCAAATAATCGTATTAATATGAATTTCAGACAAGGTATGAGGTCGTGGATTATGACACTAGTGATGATGTGCGGGTAGCTGTTGATCGTAAGTTTCAAGCTAGGTATAGGGATTGGCGCAGCTCGATGCACATTCATTACAAGAATTGCTTGAAGAAGGAGATTGATCCAAAGACCGTACCCTTTTCAGGTGTTGAAAAGGATGATTGGGTGTGGGTGATAGAAAATGTGTACAAGGATGAGAAATTCTATGTGACATGCTAATGTTTTTCAACTTTGTTTTCAATCCTTCTGATATGTTGTGTTTCTATTTAGTCAACACGTATAATAATTAAAACTTTATAGCTCACTTGCTATTCCTTGTGTACAGGAGCGCTCTATGAAGAATATTGAAAATCGAAAGAGATTACCTTACAATCATTGCATGGGTTCCAAGTCTTTCCAAGCTGCAATGCATGCCTTGGTGAAGTGTTTTAACTTATAGCTTATTAAATTTGTGGTTGTGTAATTATGAATTTGTTATCACCTATCATGAAATCTTAATTATGTACTAACATTGGAATTTATGCAAGTAGGCGGACCTTGAGACAGGGGAGGAGCCCCACATTGTTGATTATTATAAGGAATCGCACTATAGTAAGAAGAAAGACAAGTGGATGGATAAAAAATGTCAGGAAATACATGTAAGTACAATGATAAGTCCTTAAAATTCCTTAAACTTGGTCCACATATGCTTCTTATTGTTGATCCTTGGAAAACTCCAATAAAATAATGGCAAGGAAAAGCATCCTAACCTTTTAGTTTCCAATTTTGGCGGTTTATAATCACACTTTGGAAAATTGGGAAACAGTAACCTGTTATTTTATATCAATTGGAAAATAGGGAAAAGTAGCCTCTAACTTACCTTCTTCTCCTAACTGATGGGGGAAAGCCTAATTCAATTGGAAAATGATCATGTCTTGTCTGGTCATTTGAGAATGGTAAAGGCTAAGTTTACATAAGAGAGGGGGTGCTGGTATTAGTCACTGTCTAAATATAGATACTAGTAGGTTGGGGTAAAAACCTTTTAGTTAGATAAAAAAATCATGACTTTAAAGCTCACCATTAAAACCTCAGCCCCAATGCCTTGTTTCTCTTGTTTTATCTTCACAGTAAAAAGAAGAAAAAAAAAACCACCACCTCCCGTAGTATACGTTTCCATTTCCTTTTCACCAGTAAAATCCCATTATTTTCTTTCTTAACCACAAACAAACAGTAATGGCCAAGCAAAAATCCCCAGCAGTAAAACCCACTAGAATGCCCCTCTTTTGACTGATTAAGACCCAAACTATAGAACCCACTTCGTAGGATTTTCATAGCTTTGATTTTAACAATGATAGTGAGTCCCAACCCAACCAATTGTTTTAACTCTCCAACAAGAAAACAAGGGAAAAGAAAGGGAAAATAAAATCATTTGACACTGTAGTTCCAAAAGACAAATCCAGTACTATTTAGAAATAGTTCTATAAAAAACCAAACAGTAAAAGTAAGGTCAAACCTTGAGTAAGATCCTCTGGATGCTCTTTTCCTCTATATGAAGATCACTAGGCCATCTTTTTCAAATGACTTAATTAGTTTCTTTGAGCTGCTACTCTGTTTTGCCATGTTTTGTTTTTTTCGTTTTTCATGTCTTATCTCTTCCAGCTGGTGCTTATTTGCTGTATACTTTTGGGGCTTGCAAAAGTATAAATTGGTATCAGAGCCACCAACTTTCATGTCTTATCAAGTATCAAGAATACTTGATACTTGCCCCATAATCAAGAGCCATTCATACTCCCACATTTCACAAAAAAATGCAGTCTAATATTCACTAGTCTGTGCACGTGGGGACAATGTTTGGTCCTTGATGCCATGGGCCCCATCATGAATGGAAACTTCAACTCTTCAGGACTGGAAGATCTAACTTTCAACTCCGAAATCAGTGGTCTACAACAGACAATTAAGAAATTTATACAGCAATAGCACAAGGGAAAGAAGGCCACAATAGATCACGGTTCTTTTGATCACTGACCCATGAGCGTTTGGATGCTCAATTTCCATGGAGTACCTCTGTTGTTGTGTGGAAATAAGGTATAAAAAGTTCATTTACTCCAATTCAGTTCACTATTCTCTTTTGAGGTATAAAACTCTTTTATTGACCTCCAAAATGACTACCTATGCCCCCTTATAGGCTTCTCTACGTTGATGAAAATCATATGCAAACTTCTCCTTTTCTCTTTGACCTTTTCACGAGTTTTCTTATTAGAAAAAAAAATCTTCTATTGTAGATCTTCCTATCAATAAAACCAAACTGGTTGTCTGAGATACTTGAAATCCATTTCATTAATTACCTTTTCTGATTCAACAAAAATCCTGATCACCATTAAAAGAATTTTGAAAATGTGCACGATGTTTTTTTTGTCTTTTTTTTAATCCCAAAAGTTAGCAATTCTTTTCTTTTTTGTTTTTTCTTTATATTTTTATTTTTGGAATCGCTTGGTATCACATTTCTTGTAGCCAGCCCTCAACTTGACGGGATAAGGCTCTGATGATGATGATAATTACATCCTAGGATTATAGTTTCTCAAATTGAGCATCCACATAATTGCTGTGTTGGTACCTTGCATATGCAATGTAAGTCATGTTATTTCTTGTTTATGACACTTTGCAGATGGGAAATGATAGGTGAGCATATACTGTGGATGAAGCACTTACAGCGATGGGATTTGGGAAATTCCAAGTCCTTGTTCTTATTTATGCAGGGATGGGATGGTTAACAGAAGCAATGGAGATGATGCTTCTTTCTTTCATTGGACCCACTGTTCAGTCTGAGTAGGGGTGAAAATTCCTGGAGGGTCTAAAACACAACCCTAATAGAAAGTAAACTAAATTCCAGCACAGATATGAATATGGAAATAAAAACCTAAGTGAATCAATCAAACAATCAACAAGATAGACACACGATTTTTTACGTGGAAAACCCTGGGTAGGGAAAAAACCACGGGACCTAGCACCGGTCCAAAAAGATCAAGCACTATGAAATCGAAGGTTACAAGATAAACTTACTCCCCTTTACAGTTGATCACAACCTAAGGACCAAAGCGATTCTTGCCGACGAACACGCCGTTCACCTTCTCCAGCACTTCAATCTCCACGCCTTAAGCAAGACGAATTGAATGGAACATGGATTGAAAATCTCCAGAGAACAAAGCTTCAGCACATGTCTTTGACACACAAACTCTCTGGAGGAAGATAATCTCTCTTAAGGTAGTCTAGGGTTTTGATCTGAGAGAGGTCATGGTTTATGAAGGGTTTAAACCCTTAAATAGGCTTCTGCACTCGTATGGGAAAGATCTGTTGTAATGGGATTGAAAGAACAAAGTTTTAGAAAGAGGTGGCTAAAAAATAGCTGAGACTCGCCGCTGGCCGATCGATCGGACTGTCATATAACTGGGACAGAATTCTGGCCGATCGATCGGATTCAGGAGGCGATCGATCGGATTCAGGAGGCGATCGATCAGATTCAGGAGGCGATCGATCGGTCTGTCTTTTTGCTGAAAACACTCTGTATCCTGATGCTTTGGAGTTCTTCTTCAAACCAGGATGGTCCATCTAAGAAAAAACAAATTACATTAAATCCCCATGTTTTGTCCACCCAATGAATTAGCCAACACTCAAAAATACTAACAATCTCCCCCTTTGGCAATTCATGGACAAAACATCTAATTACATTTGATTCTACCCAAAGACTATTCAAAAGAAAAAAGACCAATCTTCCATAGCTCCATCACCGATACCTGCATTACCTATCACAGACAATCTTTGACAAAAGATCATGATCATATGAAAAATCAAGAACACATATAAAATGAAAAGCAAGCAAGCTAAACTAAGATATGAACTATGAAGTAAGTAAATGAGTTAAATCTCCCCCTGAGTATCTCCCCCTTTTTGGCCATAAATTGAAAAGGGAAAAACAATTAAGAGTAGAAGGAATCATGTGAATAGCTGAGTATATTGACACCAAGACTAGGAAAACAGTTGCAACACATATAATATTTGCAATCATCCACAACCAAAACAACAATCTCCAAACACCCAATCTATCTTCCAAAACCAAAACAAGCATATGGAATGAAATAGAAAATGGAAAAGAGAGGAGGAAGAAGAGATACCTCAGAAAGAGCAACCAATCCCAGTGGAAAACCCTTGAGTGTGAGGGAGAATTTTGGTTCTACGGCTGAAAAAAGAGAGGATGAAAGAAAAGGAAGACAGGCGGAATGGTGTATATAAGACCTGGGCAAAAAAGAAACGAGCTAGAGAAATCAGTGAATCCCTAATGATCATACACTAAACCTTTTACCAAGTGTAAGAGTGGAAGTGAGAGTGAACAATTTTGAAACAAAAATTAGTCTGTTCTAGGATAAATGACATAATCACACATAACAGACTCAACTCCCAATTTTTTTTTTTTTTTGTTTGTTTGTTTCTTTTTTTTTTTTTTTAATTGCCCAAATAAGATCCATCATTGGTGACTTTCACACTAATAAGTATGGTAGCCTTCTCTAATGAAACTTTTCAATCATATAGTAGCTATCACACATACTCGTAGGTAGTCCTGACCTCTGGTAGCCCCCTTTTTTTTTTTTTTTTTTTTTTTTTTTTTTGAGTCAGGAGAGAAGAGTACTGAATATATGCAACCACACCATAACCAGCAAACTGTGAGGTTGTGATAGTGAAAAAAAATATCTCAAACTTGGCAAAAAAACTTCAATGAATCACAAGATAGAGAAGACACTAACGACCAATGAAAGAGAGTGAAAGGAACTAAGGGTGTGAGCAAATACCAAGAGATTTACGAAAAGAATCAAACCGAGTTGGGTCCAAAGGTTTTGTAAGGATATCTGCGAGTTGATTTTCCGTAGGGATATGCTCTAAGGTAATGACCTTCTCTTCAACCAAATCTCTGATAAAATGATGCCTTATGTCTATGTGTTTGGTTTTGGCATGTTGTACCGGGTTTTTAGAGATGTCAATGGCACTCTTGTTATCACAATAAACAACCATTGTGGTCTGTGCAATGCCATAATCAGATAGCATTTGTTTCATCCATAACAATTGTGTGCAACAGCTTCCAGCTGCAATATATTCTGACTCAGCTGTGGATAGTGAAGTGGAGGTTTGTTTCTTGTTGTGCCATGCAACTGAATTATTTTCAATAAGAAAACAGCCACCTGAAGTATTTCCCCGAACAACCACCAAATTATTTTCATTGACAACCACATAGCAATTATCGGAATTCTTTTTACCAGAAAGAACATGTTTTCCATGACTGTCTACAATTGAGCAAGTATTTAGAGAAAAATGAACCTCATTACCAGACTCACAGAATTGACTGATACTTAGCAAGTTTGCTTTAAGACCATCAACCAGGAAAACATTATTGATAGTGGACATACCTGGTATGTTGACAGATCCTTTACCAACAACTTTAGATTTGCTTCCATCTTCAAATTGAACATTACCACCCTCATGACTTACAAGTGATGTGAAAAGGGACTTATCTCCTGTCATATGTCTAGAGCACCCGCTGTCTAAGTACCAAACATGTGAACTTTGTGCTTTAAGAGCAGTGAGAACGACATTGCAGCGAAGATCAGATTTACGTACCCAAATGAATTTTTGTTTGACCTTATTAGGGGTCAAATTGATCTTCTTTCTTTCACTTCGAAGTTTCTTTCGCAATTTATTGCAATGAGGCCTTATATGTCCAATGATTCCACAAAAGTGACAGGTGGGGACATATTAACGATAAGGTTTATAATGTTTGAGATTGGAGTTCACAAGTTTAGGTTTAGAAACAGCAGGTTCTATAGTAAAAAGTGTATTTCCCCGAACAAACTTACCTGTGTTATTGGAGGAGGATGCACCGTAGTCAAATCCAAGACCATGCTTGTTGCTAGATACTATTTGTGCACCCAGTATTTCATCAAGTTTCTTTGATCCTGTATTCATCCAATGAACATCAGCTTTGATAGAGACCAATTCAGCAATGGTTGTCTTGAGTTTGTCAGAAATGCTGTCTTTTTCAGTTTTGCAGGAATCTAGTTCTTTCTTTAGGAGTAAAATTTCTTTGTCAGCTTGAATAGAGTGCTCCTGAAGTAAATCACGTTCATTCCCTGCAGAAATCAATTTGTCAGATAAAATGGCACGCTGTGATTCAAGTTGAGATACTTTACCTTGGGATTCATTGAGTTCAGTTTTAAGAACAAGATTTTCTTTTTCAGCAGCTTTCCATTTTCCTTTCAGAATATCATTCAATTGTGTCATCCTCCTTGAATGTTTGAGGAGACTGTGATATGCTTCTACTAGATCCTGTTCATTATCTGACAAACAATTAAGATCATCTGAAGAAACTTCATCTGATTTTTCCACACCTTCCTGCAACAAGGAATCGTTAGATCTTGCCATAAAAGCCATAAACTTTCCATGTTCAGGTGATGATGATTCAGGTTCACTTTCATTGCAATCTTGTTCTGAATCATCATCCCACGTTACATTCAACACCTTTCCTTGAGTTCTGAAAGTCCTATTTACACATTGAGAAGCATAGTGACCAAAACCTTTGCATTCAAAACAGTGAGTACTCTTGGGAGGGATTTTGGACACATTTTTCTCAGGATTTTGACCAGCATTGGATTTAAATGAAGAAGAAGGCTTAAACTGTCCTTTTTGAGTATTATTTTTAAAATTATTTTTAAAATCCTTTCTATCGTTTTTCAAAATTTTTTTAAACTTTTTAACAAATAGGGCATCAAGGTCTGGGTCATCGGTCTCTTGTTCAGAGTTATTCTCATGCTCCATAAGAGACTTCAAGGCCATTCCTTTTGCTTTCTTTGTTTTTCTAAGATTGGCTTCAAAGGTTTGCATATTGCCAACTAACTGATCAACTTTAATTGAATCCAAATCGCTGGACTCCTCAATAGCAACAACTTTTGGGTCAAATCTTTCAGGAAGAGATCTAAGAATTTTTTTAACAATTTTATGTTCAGGTATGACTTCTCCTAAGTAGAAAGTAGAATTCACAATAGCAGATAACTTATCATAGAAATCATCAAAAACTTCAGTTTCATCCATTTTCAGATTCTCAAACGCAGTAGTTAAACTCTGAAGTTTGGATTGCTTAACTTTGACAGTACCTTCATGAACAGTTTCTAATATATCCCATGCTTCCTTAGCAGTTTTGCAAATAGATATTCGACGAAATTCAGCAGGAGAAACACCATTAAATATTGAATTTAAAGCTCTACCATTAAAATTGAAGGTTTGTTTATCTTCCTTGGACCATTGAGCCATGGGTTTTTCAATGACTTTTTTGTCATCAGTGGTAACAGTAGGCAAGGAATAACCAAAGACAACAGAATTCCAGACATCCACATCTATGGATTGAAGGAAGGCAGTCATTCGAACTTTCCAATAGTGATAGTTCGATCCATCCAAGAGTGGGGGTTTGGAAATAGAAGATCCATATCTAAAATTGTCTATATCAGAAATCTGTGTAGATCTCACACAATAACTTAGTGTGAATCTGCTCTGATACCAATTGAAAATTCCTGGAGGGTCTAAAACACAACCCTAATAGAAAGTAAACTAAATCCCAGCACAGATATGAATATGGAAATAAAAACCTAAGTTAATCAATCAAACAATCAACAAGATAGACACACGATTTTTTACGTGGAAAACCCTGGGTAGGGAAAAAACCACGGGACCTAGCACCGGTCCAAAAAGATCAAGCACTATGAAATCGAAGGTTACAAGATAAACTTACTCCCCTTTACAGTTGATCACAACCTAAGGACCAAAGCGATTCTTGCCGACGAACACGCCGTTCACCTTCTCCAGCACTTCAATCTCCACGCCTTAAGCAAGACGAATTGAATGGAACATGGATTGAAAATCTCCAGAGAACAAAGCTTCAGCACATGTCTTTGACACACAAACTCTCTGGAGGAAGATAATCTCTCTTAAGGTAGTCTAGGGTTTTGATCTGAGAGAGGTCATGGTTTATGAAGGGTTTAAACCCTTAAATAGGCTTCTGCACTCGTATGGGAAAGATCTGTTGTAATGGGATTGAAAGAACAAAGTTTTAGAAAGAGGTGGCTAAAAAATAGCTGAGACTCGCCGCTGGCCGATCGATCGGACTGTCATATAACTGGGACAGAATTCTGGCCGATCGATCGGATTCAGGAGGCGATCGATCGGATTCAGGAGGCGATCGATCAGATTCAGGAGGCGATCGATCGGTCTGTCTTTTTGCTGAAAACACTCTGTATCCTGATGCTTTGGAGTTCTTCTTCAAACCAGGATGGTCCATCTAAGAAAAAACAAATTACATTAAATCCCCATGTTTTGTCCACCCAATGAATTAGCCAACACTCAAAAATACTAACAGGGGGCTTTCTTCTTATGAAGAAAGCCTCATCAGTAGTGTTGTTTTTGCTGGCATGATAGTTGGAGCATATTTATGGGGTATCTTTTCAGATAACTATGGACGGAAGTAGGCCCTTTCTGTCTCCACAAATTTGGCACATTACATTTGAAATTCCCTTTAGGTGACATTAGAATGGATTACTAGTTCTTAATTTAACCAACCAGTGCAACGGAAATAAACCAATTAGACAATAAAGAACTAGCTATCTACCAATCACACACCACAAGAAAGTAGACACAATATTTAATGTGGAAACCCTATTCAAGGAGAAAAACCACGAACTAGAAATCAAGAGTTCACGAACAGTTACAAGATATACTCACAAGCTCCTTTACCTCAGTCTGTACCTCGACCTAAGAACTGTAGTTATTCTTGCAAAGAATCCACTGACACGACTTCCACCGTGCCCCGTTCTCCTTACTTGATCTCCTAGCACCTTGACAATCAATCTTCTACAAGAAAGGTAGAAGCAGCAATGACCTTCTAGAGCAGCCATTTAGAACAATCTCTCAATAGCTCTAGAGAATAAACTCTCTCTAAATATCTCTGACTCAGATTAATGAGAGTAATGGTGGTCTCTGTGTGGTGACCTTTAGGGTTGAGAGAAACACCCTATTTATAGCCCCAAATTCGTGCCTAAGACTTAGTGCACAAGTAGGATTCAAATTGGGAAACATAGTTTCAAAGGAAACACTTCTAAAATCAGAATTAGGAGACTTTCCCAAAATCTGTACACCAGTTTGCTCGAGTGAACCTATCATCCGCTCGAGCGAATGAGGTTCTGTCTCAGCGAAATATTTCTTCTGTCAGGCATTTCGGCTTTCAATCTTGACTTCGCTCGAGCGGACCCGACGATCGCTCGAGCGGACCCTGTTCTGGTTGATCCGGAGATTCAACACATGTAGATTTTCTTCAGCTTTCTGAGTCCTTCAAATCTTCTATCTTGAGAAACTTTTTCTAAGACAAATTACAACTCAAGAGACCCAGAGTTTTGTCCAACCAATGAATTTAGCCAACACTAAAAATCCTAACAACATCTAATTGTTCTTATGGTTAATTAAGCATATGCAAGCTTTAACCATAATCTTGTAACCCACAACTGGCCCAAACGTTTGATTATTTTGTAGTCAATTATGATTTGATGAATGTTTTGATATATTTATCAGTTATGATAAGATCACTAACTTCCACTTGTACGGAAGCTTCTACAAACCTATGTTAAGTAGGGTTTTATGAATGTCTTGAAATCTCTTGATTAGTTTTGTGAAACCTTTTACAAATATCATGAGTGTGCTAGAATTGTAAAACATTCTTGCTTTAACTTCTTCTATTAGATGTTTTGCTTTTGCCAATTTCTAATTTAAAAAAGCACACATTTTTTTCCCTTTAGCCTGAAGTCTTTTGAACTGCATTATTGACTACATTTGCTCTGACAAGTCTATCTGTTTCAGTGATTCTGTGTCTGGTCCAGTTATGACCTGTGATTCCCTGTGCGTCTTTTTAGCCTAGTTGCAATTATACGAAAACTGTCATCATATGTTTTATCCTATAGTTTTTGGATAAAACTATGGGAAAATTGCCATCTTCTATGTTTATCTTTCTAACTACAGTGCAAAACGTATGTTTTGTTCTGTTCAACTTAATTTTTCAACTGCAATATAATTTAACTTATTTCAAATGGCAGGAAAAACTTGTAGCAGAACGGGAGAAGTGTACGCAGGAAGGTGCGATCCAATTGACTCAAGAGAAAATATCAATCAATGTCCTTGGTGGTCGGTCTGGATATTTGAGAGGGTTTGGAAACGGTCCGAAGCCCACGTCTACAACTAGGAGCACCAGGACGGACTCAGAGGATGGTAAACGTGGGACATTGCGGGCTACCGTGGAGAGATTGCAAAATGAATTGGGAGCTCGATCTCAAGAGATAGAGCAGATGAAGAATAATCAAGTAGCCATGTAGCGACAGATGGAGGAGATGATGCGGTTGGTGGCGAGAGTGACGAGATCAGACATGATGACACAGGGAGGAGTGCTTACTTCTTGGTTAGTATTCCTAGTTTCTTCTCTGATTGAAATAGAGTTTGCATTATATTTAGTTTCCTACTTTACTCTATAAATTGATTTCAACTTTACTAAAACTTTGAAATGATCGTGCTTATTAGAAAACACTGCTCCTTGAGCTCCTCAAGATATTATTAAGATGAACTCAAAATATCCACCATAATGTGACATGGGTTCAAAAAAAAAAAAGGTTGTGACATGGGTTCCAACACACACCCAAGAACACTCACCCCCACTTCAGCAGTATGATAGACTGTATGTTTTTATTAGTTGTCTACTCTAATGGACCCATGCATACAGTTGATATATAGGATTCTTGTGCCTATCTACAAATGAGACACCATAGGCCTCACAAACTACCATGTCTGCAGATTACCAAAGCTTTCAAACAGAGGTTTCACAATTTTTTGGTTCAGGTTTAACCCAATAAGTGCATGATCATCAAATTCCGACAAATCATTCATCAAGTTGATATTAGGCTATAAGGGAATTTTTTTTTCCTTGTTTATCATTTTACTAAAGATGAAAAAGCCTATCTGCTCCATATACCCCCTTGAAATATGACTTTTGTGAACCGAAAAGGTGTTTGACCTCATCCCCCAAGTAACGAATTAGCAGACCACACATTACTTGGTTTTGTAGGGTTAATCATGTGTTTGCCACATGATTAATCCAATTTGCTAGCTCCAAAGTGATTGGAAAAACTATGGCAATTGGATTGGTTGACTTGAAGAATGGTCTGTCTTGTCCCAGAGTGTGCGCTGCTTAAACTAATCAAGATTATTTCTTACTTAATGATCCAATTGACATTTGACACCATAATGTCCCAGTCATTGCAAAGTTCTTTCTACTGGATTACTGTGTTGGCATTTGATGTGGAAAAGTGAAACTAAGGATCCCCTGCTTTGCTAGAGAAATCAAAGAAGTTAACAGCTAAAGAGAAAGTCCAATGCAAGCCTCTAAATGCTTTGAATACCCAATTGCCCAATATACCCAACCTGATGATATGGCCCTGATAAGGTACAAGTCTGAGTATAGGATTATTGATCATGTCTATAGACTTGTTTACCAAATTATAATATAGAAATTTTCTTTATATATAGATGAAGACCAAAATGGCCATAGCACTAAAAGTAGCAAACCAATACTGTGGGACCCACCATCCGCAAGTAAGGGTGGGTTTGTTCATGATGTAGTTTAAAGGTGGGCCAAAGATCAGTATGTTCTAATCATCTTACCATTTATCGAAGGGTCCCAAAATTGAATGGTTTTGTATGTACACCATTAAAGGCTTGCTGTCCTCTTACTTCTTATTCATTTCCTCTGTCTTTGAAATTTCTCCTTGCCATTGTTCAGATTTCATTTAGTACTTGGGTTTAACTTATATGTGTGAATACTATCTACAAAGCCCAGCTTTTCTTCTCTTGAAGCATCAAGGAATCGATGGGTCTGTTTCTTCTCTTTTTGTGGGTGTCATTAGTTGTTGCTGAAAGTGGATTTTCTGCTGTTCATAAGCCTCATTTTCTTAGTGGATTTGGTTTTTTGGATTCTAAGTTACTGAACCCTTATTGCATTTTCGCCTGCATTAAGAGGTTGAGTGGTTTTAGTTACCTTTTCTTCTGTGTAAAATGGGTTGGTAGAGAGGCCATCATTTTCTCTAAGATTTTTGTTATTAGATCAGAGTAAACTCTCTTGAGGCTTTTTTTTTAATTTTTTTTTTTTATGATGTGTTGTTTGGTGTTTGGATTTCTGGGTTCTTTTTACTTTGTGGGCATTGCATTAGTATAACTTCCATTTCACCATGGACATCACATACTCATATTAACTGTTAGGATAGTGATCCAGGTTTGTGATCTTGAATCAACTTGTTTTGCTTCAAGTGCACTTTTATTTTTTAATCTTCTTAGGCTTTTATTTTGTCTCACTTACTTTGCTTTTGATTCCCATGTTTAATTCTTAACATTTTTTTGGTACCACAGGTTAGGACTGGAGATCAATGTAATAGAGGCCAATTGCTTGAACATCTTTTTGTTTTTCATAAGAATATTGTACTTACAGTATTTTGGATGCTTCATTTTTATTTGAATTAGTAACGGCGACATGGCTAAACTTGTGGGTTAGTTATATGTTTCCTAATATGTTGAAGCAGTATGTTTTGTACATTTTTTATTAGTTAAATAAGTAGACTTTATTATACATTTTATTTGAGTTGAATGAGCAGGTTTTATTATACATTTTGTTTGAGTTGAATGGGCATGTTTTATTGTATATACATTTTATTTTTGTTGAATGGGAAGGTTTTAATATACATTTTATTTTAGTTGAATGAGCAGGTTTTATTATATTCAACGTAAATGAGGTTTTTGAGGTGGCAGGAAGTAATTTATAAAATAAATAAATTACTTTCAGCGACGATTTTTATTTGTCGCCTAATAAGAATAAATATATCTTTGCATATTATCCCCGACGTATATAATTTGTTGCCTAAGAGAATTTGTGGCAAGCTTAAATATTGGGGGACGAATTAAAGTGGTCGCCTAATGTCTAAAAACTATGTGCAACAAAACTAATTCATCGACTATTATAACTTATGACAATTCATACAGTATTTAACGACAATATAGTTTTGTCGATAAAAAAATATCATTTAGCGACGAATCCATTTTGTCGCCAAATTCCTTTTTCACCATTTTTTATCCATTTTTTTCAATTAATTATAGATATTTGGCGACAAAGATATCCTTTTGGCCAACATAATGTGTTGTCGTAAAAAAATTGATATTTGGCCACGATGAAGTGTTGTCGCAGAAAATTTCAGTTATTTGGCGACGATTAGTTGTGATCGTCGGCAAAAAAAATTCATCGACGCCTAATAGGCGACGAACTGGCGACAAAAATTGTTTCGTCGTAGAAAATATTGGGCGACGATTTTCGGATTTTTTGCGACAAATATATGCGTCCCGAAAAATGATTTTTGTTGTAGTGTAATTTACTCTTAATTTAAAGGTCATAGTGGAACCACAAGTTTCACTCATGCCAACATACAGGAGGTTAGTAAATTATTATTATTTTTATTAATCACAAAAAGAGGTATGGTACTTTCGAGCCATTAGGATCGTAAAGATTGATTAACCTGCGCGTTTGGATGTATAGTCAATTGAGGTGAGGTGAGGTGAGGTGAGGTAAGGTAAAGCCTCAAGTATCCAGGAAAGAAAAGATGAGGGTCATATCAAAAGTATACAAATTCAAAATACCCTCATTCTTTTTCAAAAGAAAGTAAAAAAAACAATCTCCTTTCTCCACTAAATGACAAGAAAACATCATCTTTTCACATAAAAAGCAAAAAAGATTCCTTATCAAGCCAATAAAAATAAACGACCATCATAACCATTTACATTTTATTATTTCTTGATTTGATGCTTCATTTCACTTTATTTCAATTCGCCATACATCCAAACACGCAAATGATTTAATTTAAAGGGTTATAGTGGAACCACAATTGATGACATCCTATCTTTCCATGAATCAAAGGCCTATGTTTGAACAACAAGGACTTCAATTCTAAAGGTATTTACATGTTGAATCTAGATCCTCTGAGGAGGTTTACCCATGGTGACCGTGGGTGGACCAACCATGATTTGCCATATCACCGTGGGGGTAAAACCTTACCGGATCCGGACTCTTACTTGTTAGACTTTGATTGGCTCACCATGCCACGTGGGTCCACTCCTAATATCTCTTTTATCTCCTCACAAGAGTTTGCATAAGATCTAACTCATTCTAATGGGATAAGAGGATTCTCTTTTGTTGTTCCAGGAGCAAAGTCCATCACTGTGATCACTTACAGGGTGGTTTATACTTTCCTCTCCTAGCCACCGGGCCAATTCGGCAGTAGAAAAAAAAGGATAATAAAGTCCATCACTGTAATCAGATCCGACAAGGAGACTCTAAGAGTACATTGTAGACAGTGGATATTAAATCCTAGATCTAGCGTTGATTTCACAAAGCCTTGTATCTTGTGATAATCGGTATTGACTCCATGTGCATTGCCCAACCGATTCAAGGCATCATTCCAGCAGGTGAGAAGGCTATTTTCATCTTTTAGATAATGGCCCGCTACTCTACACCACATCCCCATTTCTGTCGTTGTCTTTCCTTCCGTATTTTCTTTTACGTTGCATAATTGCATGGGCAAGGCGGCCACAGACTTCTTCTTTACTTTTCTCTTTTCTTAATTAAAGTCCTTGCCAACCGGTTTAATGAAGAGAGGTTAATGAGCCATCACCACAAACAGCCCCGTCAGTTTCACCGACTATATTGTTTTTTCTTGGATCGACCTATGACGATACGGCCGCCTCTAGTTAATTTTTCCACAGGTCCAAACGTGCATATGGCAATGATTTAGTGGATTATATGATCTCTCACAAAGTTGCCTCTTAAAGTCAAAGAAAACCCTTCATTTTTTTCTCTCCATCCTTGTTCCTAGGTGACTTTGATTCCATTTCTGTGTAAGGAAGCAGAAGCTAAGTGTGAACAAAAAGAATCACATGGGCTAGCTAGCTTTGTATTTTCTTTATTTCTTATTTCTTCGTTTTCTTTTTTTTTTTTTTTTTTTTTTTGTGTGTGTGTTTAGCCGAGCATCAATATGGATGCTCCTTTGCTCATGCGAGCTCCATATGTTTGCATATAAGGTGACGTCAGTGACACTCGAAGGATTAGAGTCTAGACTCTCTTACTTTCTTTGATGGCTAGCTAGATTATATGCTTCTCTTGTTTTCTATCTGTTCAATTGTCCTTTGCTCGGAGAAACCTTTTGTGAATATTTCAGTATGATCAATATAAAGCATTAAGACCTTTCTGACTAGTGTGTTTTTCTCCTTGATAACATATTGGTCCCCACCTTTACCATGTCCTAAAGCAGTACAGCAAGTGGTAGAAACACAGGTTACACCGCCTGTCCTTTTTGCCTCAGCAAGCCAGGTTGGATCCGGGTTGGTTACACTTCAACTAAACCTATAACTAGTTCTAGAAACTGATCACAAGTTCCTAGGTGATATATTTTGGTCTAAGTTCAAACTAGATCACTTGCCCGTCCAATACATTACTAATGTTATCTCAAACATCACTGTCACATCATCAAAGTCATTGTTCTATTTTGACTTTGATCAAATTGAATGACTCAAATTAGTTGACGTCCATCACCTCCCCCACGTTAAGAAAACCCTTCCACTGAGCTTCAAAATGTACTAGGCTCGTTACCCGCCATGGTTCATGTGTTGTAGATAAAAGCAAAGAGAAACGGCCTAGAAATACCCATGCTTTTGTAATGGTCAAGGGTTTCGGAAAAGTTGTGGGCCTTGAGTTTTGAGCAAGAAGTGTCTATACGTTTCTCTGATCGTACGATTTGGCAGCACACGTCCGCTAGGTTGTATATGTATTATGCAGGCTCCAAATAGGAATTAAGCCCCCGTTTGGCACCATTATTTTTCTCATCTATTGTTCAAAATCTTTAAATCGGATAGAGCTTTTAAAAATAAAAGCGTTTGACAGTCTTTAAATGGTGTAGAGAAGTAGACACTATGTCTCTATTTTCCATAGCTGATCATTGAATGCATGTAGAAAGCATAAGGAAAAAATAGAAGCGTTTGACAGTCTTTAAATGGTGTAGAGAAGTAGAGGCTGTGTCTCTATTTTCCATAACCGATCATTGAATGCATATAGAAAGCATAGGGGAAAAATATAAGCTGGTGAACAATGTTTCTAACCTATTTAATCCTAAGTCATTTTTGTTTTTCAAAATCTAAGAGTGTAAATCAAGATCCAAACCGTTGGAAATGTTCACAAGGTCTAATAAGGCCATGCGATTGAATTTCAGTAGTTGGATCATTACCAATCTCGACATATGTTCAAAAAAGTAAGTAATTAGACGCAAGATCCAAACCATTCTCTGAAATTTGTATACCCCAAACGCAAGATCCAAACTGTTAGATCTTTTTGAAAGGCTAAGAATGGCTATATGGTCAATTTTTAATGCTTGATACCTTATGGATCTCGAAATATTTGTAGAACAATATTAGCTTATGATGTATTATCTCAATATTGGATTTGTCTGAGCAATAACGTTTTTTTTTTTTTTTTTAATTATTTTGGGGAGTGTAAATCAAGATGCAAACTATTGGAAATGTTCTGAAGATCAAACACAGCCATGAGACTAAATTTCGGCCGTTGGATCATCACCAATCTCGAGATGTGCAAAAACCTTGAGCCATTAGATGCAATTTTATGAATTATGTGGGGCCCAAACACAAGATCAAAACCGTTAGATCTCTTTGGAGGGCTGAACACGGCTATAAAGTTATTTTCAAAACTTGATACCTTGTGGATCTTGATGAATTTGTAAAAATTTTCAAGCATTGATACAAAAGAGTCTATTTAACATAAATCCTTGCATTACCAAACACTTCTTTTGATTTTAACCTCCTTTTTTTTTTTATAACTCTATTTTTAATGGCTTTATTTTAATGGGCCTATCCAAGAAAGAATAGAGAGACCAATCAAGGCCTAAGATTGAAATATTTCAATTCATTTACCAGCAAAGATCAAGAATTGAGTCCGTCCAAGCCCAACGACTACTATTGGTAGGATTCTGAATCTTGATCCACTATAGATTTAATAGAATAAAGCTGAAGGTCCCATTTCAGGATGCAACACTTTGTGAGGGCTACTAGTCCTATTAGGTAGAAAAGTGTCTATTATTAACCATGTACAGAAAATCTTTTACCAAATCTCTTGTCTATGGTTATAAATTGAAACTTCAATACCGACTTTGCATCCATAATTCATGGCATTGGATCATGCTGATCTAATTTATCTAATGGACCTATATAATTTGTCAATGGTTAGATTTTAAAGTCTTCGTACATTTAATGCAGTAGCCCCATCAACTATGACACGTGCCTTGGGAAAATTTCAAATACGGCCAAAAGTTTTTGCCTTATCTAAAAAAAAGGACATAAGTTTTAAAACTTTTCAAATCAGTATCTAAATTTTTCAGTACATTTTCAACTAAAGTCATCTGGTTATTTAAAGGTATTTTCTGGTGATTTTATCTCTCAATTACTTTAAACTACTCAAACTACCTTCCATTAAAAGCCATGATATGGTTTAAGCAGACATTACATGTAGCCAATCGTCGTGAAGTTGTTGGTTGTCCTTAATCACGATGAGGACGCCGGTGAAGGAAATGAGCAAAATATAGAAAAAGAAAAATGAGAGTTTTATTTTAATAAAGAGCATTTTGGGTATTTTAAAGAAATTGAGGGAAAATTTTGTAAGAAAATAAAATGAATGGATGTCCTTAATTGAAAAGTTCTTGCAAAACTTAGGGACTAATTTGGAAAGTTTTGAAAATTATGTCCTTTTAAATAAGGTAAAAACTTGAGGTCTTATTTAAAACTTTTCCATTTTTTATTCTTCTTCCCTAACAAGGACTGCTGGTGGGAACCTAGCCACATACTTTTCGTAGACCACCACACTAAAAGGATAATAAATCAACATGCAATCCAGGTTCGAACCTTAATTCGTACACCTTATAAAAGATAGTTTTTCTGCCATCAGGCCATACGCATGGGGAAAAGATATTGTCTGGCAATTTATATTTTCATGAAAATACTGCACTGAGCATTATTTAAAAAAAAGTATTTTTTAAAATAAAAATTATGATAGTGAGGTAAAAGTAAATATGTTATTGTTGTATTCTCTTTTGTTAATTTATTTTACAATACTATTAATTTTAGTTTAATTTAAATTCCAAGTTTGGCATGATCTTTTGAATGCAACTGAGAGATGGTTAAGATTGATTGGGACCATCTTGAGGTATTTTTGTATTTTGGGCTCCTTAAGAAAATTCAATAAAAAATATGAATTAAATTTAATGTCAAATTCAAGTATATTATTAGTAAAACATAAGACCCTACTGAATTGCACATGTTCACTAACTTTCGGTCATATTTGAATTTAATAGACCGTTGGATCAGCTGTGTATCAATGCGAATGGATTGTTGACCAATATTATACTTTTGAGACTCAGATGGAGATAATAGAAACCATGGACGGAGCTAATTATTTGCAAAGAAGAGAGTCCGAGGGAGTCCTTGAAATCACCCTCATCCCCATGTGGGTCTCACCACACTTGCGCTTACCCGAGCTTACCTTATCATAAGCCTTAGCTTAGGAGAGCTGACCCCATATAGATATCTAAGATTTGATAAAGTGAGAACTGTTCTCACGGAGTCATGGTGATAACTTTTTGGTGGGCCCCACCAAGGATCTCATTTTGGGATGGAACCACCCTGAATATAAAGTTTGGCCCCATTTCCATGCTCCTAACCCCTTCATCCATGGCCAACAAGCTCAGTCCATTCGTATGGGTATATTGTCAATCCAACAGTCCAGTTCATTCGCATTGGTGCCAAACCCTGGGGCATATGACTATCAAGGGGGTCCATATCCATTGTAAGGTTTCAATTGGGTGATAGGTGTGCCTCACCCACAGTTCTCAGGGTTTGAACCGTAAGAACAATTCTCACCTAATTATTTACATATACATACATCTATATATATATATATATATATGAGAGAAGCTTTTGTGAGAGTAACTCTCATGGTACTGTGAGAGTAAGAGGTGCTGGCTCTCACATTTAGGCTGTTGGCATTGGATATAGATGTGAGGGCCCTCACCTTTACTCTTATATATAGTACCATGAGAGTTATTCTATTCTCATAGGAGCATCGATATAAATATATATATATATGGGTCAAATCTTCTAGGCTGAAACAGTGTTAGTCTTACAAATCAAAGTCGAGTATCATTGTTTTTTGCATTATGATCTTCTCCAAAATAAAGATAAATCCAATCATAAGTGGATTTTTCAGTTTCATCATGCAAAAGACAGATATAATCAACTTTGATTTGTTATTTCAGCTTATAATAAGCTAAACTTCATATTAGGAGAGCCCTGCTCGTGTATGTGTATATATATATGAGAGATGCTCTCACCTTATTACGAGAGATAATGTGTGGGCCCTTACATCTATATCCAATGCCAACAACTTAAATGTGAGGGCCCTTACCATATCTCTCATAGGAGCATCTCCATATATATATATGATTAATATTCAGGTAGGAACTGTTCTTACATATTATGTGAGAACTTTTTTATAGGACCCAATTGTGGGCCCAATTTGGGGATGAGAACAAGGGGGATGGAAAGATCTATATATATGAGACCACCCCAAGTATAAAATTTGACTCCAAATCCATGCCCCTAACCCCTTCATCCGTAGCCCACAAGTTTAATGACTTCATATTCAAAAAAACTATTCAACCATCGATCCAACGGTTCAGTCCATTCGGATGTGTGCAAATCCTTAGGATTAGTGACTATCAGTGAGTTTCCTATTGGTTGCTAGGTTTGGATGGCTTACTAGTTGGGCCCCGCAAAAAAAAATCTCATATAATAGGTGAGAACTAGTTCTCACTTGAATATTTTCCATATATATATATATATATCACTTGATCAACAATGTTAAATATATGTGAAAATCAATTTACAAAATTTTCATACTATGCAAGAGTCTTTTAATATATTTTGTAGAAATTTTGGGTGGTCATATCTTTCCTGTGGACATGATCTCCATCAATTCTATCTCCATTATGTGTTTTTCTAGGGACCTTGATATTAACAATCAATTTTCATTTAATTATTTCTTCATAATCACATGATTTCGTTGGGTTGAGGATATAGATATGTGAGGGTGTGACTTTGAGAACCCTTAACTACGAGGAAAGGATAGACTTTCGGGCTCTAGTTAACCCTTGAAAATTGCTTCCAATTCAATCCCTTCTGCATTAGTTGCAATTGCAAAGGAGAAATTTCAACATGACAGTTGTATGTTCAGGTGGTCATTTCCTAACGTGTATTGGGGTTCACTCGTGGCATCAATGAATTTGGATCTAGTGAGGCTTTTCCCCATGCTGACAGTGAGTGGAACCCCCACTGTCGGGTGATTGATCCATGGTCCACCCATTCCACGTCAATGGGTGTTTTTAAGGGCCCAGCCAGCTTGACCCTTAGCAGGGGAATAATTCTAGGCGAGTAGAGTTTTACTTGTGACTGACGAAGACTGCTGCCACCCTGATCATCTGCTTTTATGAACCTGCCTTGATAGATGACATGACATACAAATGTAATATTTCCATGTAACCCATGAGATGAGCACTGCAACTTTGGATGTTTTGGCTTTCCCACCTACAGAGAGAGTGCAGAACTTGTTCGGTAGAGGTTCATTATTTAGGGTCCTTGCGTGGCCCATACGGTGTTCCACTTGGGAATGTGACCGGGTTATGGGAAGATTTCTCTCCAGCTGCCTGTCTATGTTGACGGAGGCTTGGGTAATCATCCTAATCTACATTCTCTTTAAATTCAGTGTGGACAGGATTTTCAAATGTTTACGTCATTTTTTTCCTCTAAAACAAGCAGCTGGTAACCCTGTTCTTCCAAAAGGTTCCCAACACTGTATCTTGGCAGCATTTAAAGTACCCTCCTTACAACACTCTCGGCAAAACTCCCAGGTACAAAGTAGACATCTCTCCTCTTGGAAATATCTCGGTGGTCTCCTCTCTCTCTCTCCCACCACCCAATCTCATAATATTTTCCATCATGCGTTTACGTTGTATTTTCTATCATAGGGAATGTAATGATTATTGCCCATTTTAAATGGTGGTGATGATCATTACCCATTTTCCTACTTAGTGGGATCTGGTCTGTCAGACCGTCACTCCAATATTGCTTTCAAAAGGGTAAGTTCATTCTCAATCTTGCAATAACCATGTTTGCTTAAAATTCGCATGAATTTTGTTTTATCAATGTTGTTCCACCTTTTATTTTGCCCTCCCTAGCAGAGATAGATACGTACAATCATATTGAGATTGTCAGTATGAACTAGTAAAGCGCATTAAAAAATATCAGATTTTTTTTTTAATAGTTGAGCATGGGTATTAAAAATTTACAAATGATCGTTTAAAGGTTGAAGTTTTAGGTTGATTTTATATTATGATTGTTGTTTGGTGTTTAATTTTGAATTGTTGTATTCAATTAATTTCACATTTCAGGGTCCGCGTTTAGGTACCAATCAGGGGCTGTAAGAAATAATGAGGTCAATGCAACTTTTATAATATTACTAAATAAGTTCCACATGGCCTGTTCTCAGCGAACAACCAAAGAGGACCTGAGTCTACTTCCAAAATCAAAGCTGCTCTCTTGGCATCTTTGCTCCTTGTAATCTGCCAAAACAAGGTCTGATTTCTCCTCTCGCAACTCTTTCTCGCACCTCTCTTTCTCACACATGATAGTTTTTTTTTTCCTTCTCTTGCTTTCGTATATATTATAAATTATGTAGAAGGAGGCGTACTATTACTTTTATGGTGTTTTAAACTGTGCTTAATCATTCAGATGGGTGCCAAATCAGGGGGTCAGTGACTATCAAAGCGTCCTTTTTTTAAAAATCCTCTTAGATGGGTCATTAGGTGAGCCCCACTAGGCGTTTCCACGTGTGAGCTGCCGAGTGCTTGAGCTTAAGAGATGACTCGTAGACATGCATGTGCTCCAGTATGGTAACGATACGGGATTTTACTCACTATCCAACTAGGACTTGCAGCCAATGAGCTGATAGAGTCCTCATAACATGAAAGTAAGGGAAAGAAAAAAAAAAAACTCATTTTTAGGACTTTCTTGGTCACTAAACAAAAATAAAAGAGCTCCCAATCAGAAGAAAGTGGGAAAGCCCTACTACTAGGGTTGCAAACGGGACGATTCCGAATCGGAACCATAGTGGACCCGAACTCGAACCTGTTTCTAAGTAACGGCTCTGGTTTCAGATCCGATTTTGACTTGGAATCTGTTTTATTGGTTCCAGACCCAGTTCCGATAAGAAAATCCGGATCCTGTTTTGGAAACAGATGCACTTAGATGACTGAAATCTAATTTCAAAATGGATTCTAATACCTCTTTATTCTTTATTTTTCTTAAAATATGCATATTATCAATTTATAGCAGTGCATCAACTCTACTACCTCCAATATTATACATAAAAATGTAAAAAAAAAAAAAAGAGTTGATTTTGAGGTACAATTTGCAATGTCAAAGGCTCATATGTCGGATCTGAGGTTGGAACCTATATGTACCTTGAACCGGACCCGTTTATCAATCGGAAACTAAATTGGGTTCCGGACCCGAACCCATTTTATGAATCGGAACCTAAAATAGGTTCCGAACCCGGTCTTTGCAGGCTCAGACCTTCTGGATAATTAGAAAATTGGATACCCATTTGCAACCCGACCTACTACCTCCTTTCCAACTCTCTCTGCTCTTGAAGTCCATCTCTTCCCCAACCATTCATTATAGTCAGGCATTTTGACAGTTACGGGACTATCTCTTTCTTTATAATCTACATGCGATGTGAAAGAAGGAGGAAATTAGACGAAACCCAATGCTAACCTCGAAGTCAAACCTAACCTCCCTTACGACTTCACCTCCATCACTTAACCCCCATCAATGGATTCCACTCCCCCATCGCCCAAACCCAACCACAGCTCAAACTCAATCCCTAACCTCCCTCCTGGCCTCACCTCCATCATCCACTCACCCTTTCCCTCTTCCCTTAACCAGAATCTAGAAAAAATGGAAAAGAAAAGAATAACTTTGGAATGAGTTGTGCCAAGTTATTTGGGACACACACGAGATACAATCAAGCACGAAAAGGAATTGCAATGATTACAGTATTCATTAAGGTGTAATCAATTCATTATCAATTAGATTACAGTATATATTAAGGTGTAATCAATTCATGATCAATTAGATTACAGTATATATTAAGGTGTAATCAATTCATGATCAATTAAAATGATTCTGGCTCTTCTTTTTAAGTCTTGTACCTATAATAGCATCGTATCGAAAAAAAAAAACTTAGGAAAAACCTTAAATAAGGCCTTAAATTATTACCTTATTTCAAAAAAGGAAACTAGTTTTATAAAAATTCAAATTATTCCCAAAGTTTTTTAGTAAGTCTTCAATTAAGGACATCTGGCAATTTAAAGGTAGTTTTTGATGACTTCTTTTCAAAATTTTAAAATACCCAAATTACCATTTATTTAAAGTCATAATATAGTTCTAGCAACACCTATTTAAAGCCGATCAACGTGAGGTCGCTAGTTGTCCTTATCACCGTGAAGACATCGGTAAAGGAAATAAGGAAGATATAGAGGACGTAAATGAGAGTTTTCTTTCAATGAAGGGTAATTTGGGTATTTTTAGAAAACTGAGGAAACAAGTTGTCGGAAAATAGCTTTAAATGGACAGATGTTCTTAATTGAGAACTTCATACAAAAACCTTAAGAACTAATTTGAAAAGTCTTAAGACTTGTGTCCTTTTTTGAAATAAGGCAAAAACTTGAGGGCTTATTTGAAAATTTCCTAAAAATTTATGGTGACAAAATATAGTGGCAGCAGATGTTTGGATGTTGTAACTTAGTACCAGTGCACCAATTCAATAGATTAGACATTTTCCAAGGGCTTCGATTGATCATAGCATCGCCCCAAATAGGTTTTGGAAGACTAGCAAAACATCCAATTATTATATGTTATAGAGGTAGGCATCGATTTCGAATTAAGCTCTAATTTTGCAATTGATTGCAAAATTGGAGCTCAATTTCGATTTCAATTTTTGATTAGAGATGAATTTTAAGTTTGCTTGGGATTTACATGGAAAGTCCACTTTTTATTAATCTGGTTCGAATTTTGATTTCAATTTTGGTTAGAGAGGAATTTTAAGTTTGCTTGGGATTTACATGGAGAATCCACTTTTATTAATCTTCTTTAAGAGAATTTAAGAGTCTCTAAGAATCCTAATTGTGCTTGGAAAGAAACTACTTTTCAATAGATTCATTCATCCACCGTTTTTATAGTAATTCATTCATTACTTTATACTATTTATATAATAGTATTTTTTCCCGGGCACATATTGCTAGTTTATTTTATTATAATGTTAGGTTGTTCAAAGTGTCCAAACCAAACACCACCCTTGGCAGTACTGGCCAAAATTTCCCCTTATTTGGAGTGGGACTTGATGGGTCAGGCCCAAATAACTCAGTCCACAATGACGGGTCAGGCCCAAACCATAATGACGGATTAGGTGCAAGAGATTCAGTTCACGATGTTGGGACAGGTCTGTGTGACCCGAGTTCGTGTTGAGCCCAGGTCCAGATCCACTCATCATGGGTCGGGTCCGGGTGCGAATCCACGAAGTACGAAGTCAGCACGTCGTTACCTTTAACCTGCTTTTACCAAGTCTTGCGGAGGAGATCCTACCCGCCTCGTCTGTTGAGGGCGGTTCGGAGACTCCGCCAAAAGGAAGCGTCCGCTGCTGAAGAGTCGTCCCCATCTGTTAGGGGACGACTATAAAACAAAGAGCCCCTCCAGCACTGAAGGGCAAGCTATTTCCAATCAATATTTTATCATCATCTTTCTGTATTCTCTGAAATCGCTACACATTTGAGAAATAAAATCTTCACCTTAAAGTGGACGTAGGTCATACTGACCGAACCACTATAAATCTTTTCTCTCTCTTTCTCTCTCTCTCTCCATCAATTTTAACATTAATTACTCTATATTTGACCGGTGGTGCCGAATACACTTTTTGGCATCATCAGGACTCACCAGTAGTTTCATACGGTTGATTGATCATGTGTATTATCCATTAATCAGTTTGAAATTTTCACGTAATCGAATCAAACATGAGACTCCCAATTCGACTGAAACTAGGTCACAATGCCATCAATAGTATGAACTTTCTGTTCACACGAAGGCCTCTACTAACTAATAGCTATGAGGACCGAAAGATGCAACATAAATTTCATAATATATGAGGGGGACCTTGTTGAAAAAGTCTACTTGCTCCTATTATAATCAATCAGAATTGGCTTAAGTTTAATTGTAACTATACTATTTTCTTTTGTAGAATCTATGGAGTTTATTGTTGGTGCATGCATCGATGCTATGAAGAACGGATGGGAGTTTTTTACTAATCTTAGAAGCTTTGAATGTATTATGAGAAGCTTGAGAGAGAGAACAGATGAGCTGAGTGCTCGGGAGCATGATGTAATGATGGAAGTACGAAGAGAAGAGGAGGAGAAGGGAAAGAAGCGAAAAAGAGAGGTAGAGTTATGGTTAGATAATGTAAAAAGAGTTAAAAATGAAGTAGATAGTGTTGAAGAGAAGGTTAGAGAAGAGAGGAGATGGATTTTACATTATAGATTGAGAAAGCACATTGCAGATCTGGAAACTGAGGCAGTCCAACTTTATGATAAAAGCAGGTTCTCAAATGGGGTGGCAAATGAAATGGTGTTGGGGAGCGGAAGTCCACAACCTACATCAACGTTACTTGGTGAATCTGCTGACAGAACATTTCAAATGATATGGAATCTCTTATTAGATGTAAAGGTCAGAAAAGTTGGTGTTCATGGAATGGCAGGGGTCGGCAAAACAACCATTATGAAGCACATCAACAATCAGCTATTGCATTTAGATGTTTTCAAGAACATTATTTGGGTCACTGTCTCTAAAGCTCTTGATTTGCCTAGATTACAGCGTGAAATTGCCACTGCTATTGGTTTGGACCTGTCAAATGATAGTGATGATGAAGAAGAAAGAATAGCATCAAAAATATGTGCAGCATTGTTGCGAAGAGAGAAGTGTTTGCTCATTTTAGATGATTTATGGGAACCATTCTCTTTGGAGAGGATAGGAATTCCAGAGCCAAATCAAACAAACGGGTTTAAACTGGCTATAACAACCCGTTTACTAAAGGTTTGTACATGCATGGAGAGTGATAGAATAGTAAAAGTGGAGCTCCTTTCGGATGAGGAAGCATGGACATTGTTCAAAGAAAAAGTTGGAGGTCGCATTTTAGATTCTTTAGAATTAGAACCCATTGCAAAGCGTATCACCAAGGAATGTGGCCGGCTTCCACTAGCAATAATCACTGTTGGACGAGCTTTAAGGGAAGTGAGAGTTGTTAGTGTGTGGAGGAATGCACTCGACGAATTGAAACAATCATATGCAGAGATTCATGGTATGGGTGAATATGTTTTTCCTCGTCTGATGTTTGGCTACAACCGGTTGAGAAATGATAGGATCAAAGATTGTTTTTTGTATTGTGCCCTGTATCCTGAAGATCATGAGATAGATATTGATGGGTTGATAGAAAATTGGGTGGGGAAAGGATTGATAGGTGAATTAGGAAATATAAAAAAGGAGAGGGACAAGGGAACCTCAATCTTGAGCGAACTTAAAGATGCATGTATGCTAGAGGATGGTAGGCCTACACCTCTTTTCAATATCCCAACAGTAAAATTGCATGATTTAATTCGGGATTTAGTCATAAAAATCACAAGAGAGAGCCCTAGGTTCATGGTCAAAGCTAGAGAGCAGCTAGAGGAGGCGCCAAGAGCGGAAGAATGGAAGGAAGATACCAAGAGGATATCACTGGTGGATAACAATATTAATAGACTATCAGGCCAACCAATGTGCCCTGAACTTGGTACCATGTTATTGCAAGAAAACAAAAGGTTGCAAAAGATATCCAACTCATTTTTTGAAAACATGCAAGGCCTTAGAGTTCTCGATCTCTCCTATTCTAGCATTAAATCATTGCCAAAATCCGTTTCTAAGTTGGAGAATCTTCGCGTGTTGAGATTATATTGTTGTGAAGATTTAGAAAAGCTGCCCTCTGTAGTGAAGCTAAAACAACTGAGGGTATTGAGCCTTGATTCGACATCAATAGAAGAGTTGCCACATGGGATGAAAGCATTAGTTAACCTTCAAAAGCTTAATCTCAACTATACAAATAAATTACAGTTCCTTCCAGCTGGGATTATATCTAAGCTACCGCTTCTCAAAGATCTACAAATGATTGAGAGTGGATGGAGATGGCCATCTAACATTGTAAAGGTAGCGGCAGATATTGAAGAAATTATAAAGTTGGCTCCAGTAGCTAATCTCAGACTTTCTTTTGAGGATGTTCAAAGTTTCATTAAATTGGTGGGATCTGATGTGTTAAGAAAAGTGGAAACTTTCTCCTTAGTTATAGGGGATCTATTTTCTATTCCGCTTTCTTATCTTGTGAATAATGCTGTAGTAATGGGTTGTGGTTCAGATGTGGGAAGCCATGCTAGCTCTATCTTTCTCCCTTGCAACACTTGCTCATTAGGTATTGAAGGATGCCATGATATCACTAGATTCTCTCAGTTTTCTCGCCTAGCAAATGCAACACGACTCAAGCACTGCCACATTGAGCAATGCGATGGGATGGAATTTATAGTAGGGGCTGGCGACAAGACCTTACTCAATTTAGAGAGATTGGAACTTTCCTATTTGCACAGTCTAAGGGCTCTCTCCAATGGGGTTCCCTCCATCGAAACTTACGCGAATCTCAAGCATTTGAGTGTTGGTGCTTGCAAGAAAATGAAGAATTTGCTATCGCTTGGGCTGCTGCAAAACCTTCAGGCTCTGGAAAGAATAGAAATCTGGAGTTGTGTCTCAATGGAAGATGTAGTGGCAGGTGATTGGAGTGCTCTCACTACCTTCTCACTCCCAAACTTGAAGAGTTTATCTTTGCAAAACTTGAACGAATTGAAGAACATTTTTAAGACAACTGTCACTTGCTCCTCTCTTGAATCTTTGATAGTAGGCAAATGTGGCAAGTTGAAGAAGCTTCCTTTCACCAGCCAGAACCTCTCACTCACTCTAAAGAGTCTGAAAGGAGATAAGGAATGGTGGGATGCATTGGAGTGGGACGATCCTGATGTGAAGATCCAACTTCAAGAACGTTTTGTGATTACTTAATGATTGTTTCTCCTCCTTTAATTTATTAGGAGATTTTATGCTGCTGTGGTTTACTGTTGTCTTTTTTTTTTTAATAGATCTGTACTATATCATTTATCTGCAAATCATGTAATCAAACAGTGGTGTATTGGAAAGTGTACACCAAAAACATTTTGCCATGATATTTTCATCGAAACTTTGTTCGCAATTGCTTTGCCTAAATATAATTTATGGTGAAGAGAAATGGAAGAAAATCAAAAGAAAAATAGACATGGAGGCTTTCGGTGAAAACAGGGGAAGTTCACATACAGCTTCTCCTAAAGCTTCTATTGATTCCTCATTCTAAGTACATCCATTGACTTCTCATATAAAGACTTAAAGTCAAGGAGAATTCTAGATAACAACAAAATGACTAAAAAGAACATAGGTTTTAACTTAAATACAAAAGTACTATAAAGCATTACTTTTAATTTTAACACTTCCCCTTAATGCTTTGTGGTAACACCCAACATTTCTCGAAAATATTGGAACTTGTCTTTTGGAAGTGCTTTGGTAAAGATATCCGCCACTTGATCATTAGTAGGGCGATACTTGAGTTGAATTTCATCAGCTTCCATGGCCTCCATTATGAAGTGATGCTTGATGGCAATGTGCTTCGACCGGGTTTGGTAGACAAGATTCTTTGTCATTGCAATTGCGGACTTGTTGTCACACATGATTGGAGTAGCCTCTCCTTGCTTCTCACCAATATCTTCCAAGATTCTACTTAGCCAAATAGCTTGTGAAGTTGCCAATGATGCCGACACATATTCCGCATCCGCGGTAGATAGAGCCACCCTTACTTGCTTCTTAGATGCCCAAGAAAAGACACCCGAGCCAAATGAAAAGGCATATCCGGAAGTGCTTCTCATATCATCAAGACAATCGGCCCAATCGCTATCACAAAAACCAATTAACTTTACACCCACATTCTTCTCATATAAAATGCCAAAGTCAAGAGTACCTTTAATGTACCTCAAGACTCTCTTAGCCACTCCAAAATGAGTTTGGCTTGGATTGTGCATTTTACCGAGACAATAAGCTTGTAGTATACATGATGTCCGGCCTCGTAGCGGTCAAATACAACAAGCTTCCAACCAAGCTTCTATAAAGAGATGCATTTGCCTTTTTACTTCCATCCTCTTTAGACAATTTTTCGTTCACAATCAATGGAGTTGCCACCGGATTACACTCCATCATCTTGAACTTCTCAAGAAGAGTCTTTGCATACTTCTTTTGACAAATGAAAATATCATTTTATTTTTGGTAAATTTCAATGCCCAAGAAGTAATGTAAGAGACCCAAATCACTAATCTCATACTTCTTCATCATATCATTTTTAAACTCATCAATCATTTTTTGATCACTACCGGTAAAAATCAAATCATCAACATAAAGTGAAACAATGAGAATACTGGTTTTACCTTGCCTTTTGACATACAAGGTTGGCTCACTTTTGCTTCTTTGAAAGCCTTTCCGCTTGAAGTAGGAATCAATCTCACTGTACCATGCCCGGGGTGCTTGTTTCAACCCATATAAATCCTTCTTCAACTTGTATACTTTTCCTTCTTCACCTTTGACAATGAAGCCTTGAGGTTGTTCAACATAAACTTCTTCCTTCAAGACACCATTCAAGAATGCGGACTTCACATCAAGTTGGTATAAGAACCAACCCTTTTGAGCTGCCAAAGCAATGAGTGCTCTAATTGTATCAAGACGGGCCACCGGCGCAAATGTTTCTTGGAAATCAATTCCGGGTTGTTGAGAATACCCTTTTGCAACAAGTCTTGCTTTGTGCCTTTGAATTGAGCCATCGAGATTGAGCTTTGTCTTGTAAATCCACTTCACACCAATTGTATCTTTGTCTTTAGGCCTCTCCACCAACTCCCAAGTCTTGTTCTTCTTAATTACAGAAATCTCATCTTCCATAGCTTTCTTCTTAATTACAGAAATCTCATCTTCCATAGCTTTCTTCCATACTTCTTCTTTGATTGCCTCTCCAAACCTCTCCGGTTCAACAACACAAAAATTGCAACTTGCATAAACATCACTAAGATTTCTCATCTTTCTTGGAGTTGAACTTGGAGATGTGGAACTTGAGCTTGATGGAGAACTTGGAAATGATTGAGGGCTTGCAATGGGAGACATTTGATTTGGAGCATCATCATCATCATCATAATCTTCATTTTGTTGATTTTTCGGTTCAACATCAAAAGAGATAACTTGGACTTGGACTTGCTTTTCTTTCCAATCCCAAGAAGCCTTCTCATCAAAGACAACATCCCGGCAAATGATGACTTTGTTGGTCTTCAAATTGTAGAGTCTATAGCCCTTTGATTGGGAGCTATAACCCACAAATATGCACTTCTCACTAGTTTCATCAAGCTTGTGCCTTTTCTCCTTTGGGACATGAGCATAGCAAATACACCCAAACACTTTCAAGTGATTAATTGATGGTTTTCTCCCACTCCAAGCTTCAAATGGAGTTACATTTGCAACGGCCTTTGTGGGACATCTATTCATCAAGTAAACAGCCGTATAAATGGCTTCACCCCAAAAAGCTTTGGGTAGCCCTTTTTCATGAAGCATTGACTTGGCCATCTCTTCAATGGTTCGATTTTTTCTCTCCGCCACTCCATTTTGTTGTGGAGTGTACCGAACGGTAAGTTGTCTCTCCATGCCAATGTCTTCACAAAATTTATTAAATTCATGGGAGTTGTACTCTCCCCCTCTATCACTTCTCAAGATTTTCATGAGATGCCCACTTTTCCTTTCTACAAGACTTTGAAACTTTTTAAATATAGAGAAAACATCCGATTTATGTCTCATGAAGTAAACCCAAGTCATTCTAGTAAAATCATCAATAAAAATAATGAAATACATGTTACCTCTATGAGATGGTGTATCCATGGGCCCGCACACATCAGTATGAACAAGCTCCAATGGTGCTTTAGCTCTCCACGCCTTGCCTATTGGAAATGACTCCCGATGATGCTTTCCAAGAACACAACCTTCACATACTTGTTTTACCTCTTGAATAACCGGCAAGCCATGCTCCATGTTCCTTTGTTGTAAAGTCTTCAAACTTTGGAAATTCAAATGCCCATATCTTCTATGCCAAAGCCAAGACTCATCAAGCATATCCATCTTCAAGGCCACATCCTTTGCATATTGGAAAGTGAGAGGAAAGCTTCTATTTTTCTCCATCTTGATTTTTGCCACCACTTGGTTTCTTCCCCCTTTGTCATAAATCTTGCAAGAGTCTTCCTCAACGTCACTACAACAAACTGCAGTTTTAGCGACGCAATTTTTCGTCGCCAAAAGCCCATAAAACGTCGGTAAAACCCTTTACCGACGAAATTATTTTCGTCGGCCAGACGTCGGTAAAAAGTCGTGGACAAAACCTGTTACCGACGAAATAATTTTCCGTCGGCCAAAGTCGATTTTTACCGACAATTATTTTACTTTTACCGACGTTTAAACAATGTCGGTAAATCCATTTTATATTTAAATTAACTTTTACCGACGTTTTATGTTCGTCGGCAATATAAAACGCAAAATAAATAAAAAATAAAAATCACTTTACCGACGTTTTCTTTTCGTCGGTAAAATAAAAGGCAAAATAAATAGAAAATAAAAATGGTTTTACCGACATTTTATTTGCGTCGGTATAAAAAAATGAAAATAAATAAAAACAATAAAATCTTTTCCCGACGTTATATTTGCGTCGGTAACATAAAACATAAAATAAATAAAAAATAAAAATTGTTTTACCGACGTGTTAGTTTCGTCGGTAAAGTAAAATAAAAAAAACAAAATCTGTTACCGACGTGTTATTTTCGTCGGTAAAATAAAATTAAAAAACCAATAAGACTTTTGCCGACGTTTTTGTTTCGTCGGCAAAAATACAAGTTAAAAATAAAATACTCTTACCGACGACACAAAAACATCGGTAAAAGTATTTTATTTTTTTTAAAAACTATATTTATTTTTTCAATATAAATTTCCTGTAAACCTGTTTATATACCTATTCATGCACCTATAATCAATATAAAAAATGCATGCAAATAACCATCGCCATTTTTCATCAAATCATTCATCTCATTAAACAAATATTACAATCAATAATGCTACAGTCCCATATAAATGTCCAATATACATATAGAAATGAACTAAAAAAGAATAAAACGCATTTAGCTAGTCTGCAACCGACCCTAAAACACATTTAGCTAGTCTGCAACCGACCCCAAAGCGTCCATCAATCTGCAATGACAAAAACAACATTAGAATCTTTTCAATGAATTAAATTATAAATGAAAAATAAACATGTATATATATAAATCTTAAGTGTAAAGATTTAGGCGTTTTTTTCGTTTAATTCGTTAACCGGATATCTGATTCATTAACCGTCAATTCATACAAGTTACTTTGACCTTGAACAAGAAACTCGTCCTGGTTTCTGGGCTGTCCGATGGTCGTTTCCCGTTTACGACCTCCGACGGCCTATTTTTGAGTCTAAGTGTTAAGAATTCAATGTTTTTAGGTCTAATTTGTTAACCGGGAGTTCGATTTACAAACCGTCAGTTCCTACAAGTTAATTTCGCCTCGAGCGAGGTGCTCGTGCCATTTTCCAATTTTTCCAAGGGCCGTTTCCCATTCCAAACCCCCGGCGGGCCGGACCAACAACCACACTGACACAAAAGCCACAAACCCTCCAGGCCTAGATAAACTTCAATTCTTTAATTAGCCTCTCACAGAAAGGACTCACCCAGATTCAGATTTTCCTAACTCTCTAAAAGCATCCCTGAACAGACAATGAGGACTCTAAATGCTGAAATCAAAGTCTCTTCCACAGCATTTCAAGATAGCTGTTTCAATTACTAATAGGTCAGGGTTTGTTTTCAGTTAGAGAAGCATTATAAGAAAGAAAAAAAAGAAGTATCTGAGTGTTGCCGTGCAATCATAAGAATAATTGTACACATTTTCTGATATTGGAATGACAGGCAGGCCCTTTACGTAAAGCTTTCTAGGACCTTTTGTTTTTTTTGTAAAGAAGATTTCAAGGATACCTCTTGGGGTGTTCTCGTTGGGGGACTCACTACACAGCCTCAACCACTAGTAGCTTTGCAGGAAGTGTAAGTTCATTTCCAGCCTTTTCAGCTTTACAGGGACTGCATCAACAGTCAACACCATAGATGGAAGGTTTAGCTTATATGAAGTGCTTCAACCATTTTAAATACATGTGTGAGATTAATTAAGATGATGGAAGCTGGAGTGCTGCCATGTTGGGTACTTGCAAAAGGATGTTCGAGCCTAAGTGTTGGAAAATCGTCGATTTTCGCTTCTAATTCTCTAACCGAGAGTCCTATTTGCGAACCGTCAGTTCCTACAAGTTACTCTACCCACGAGCGAAGTGCTCGTGCCGGTTTTCGATTTTTCTGGGGGCTGTTTCCCGATCCGGACGACCGGCGGACCGTTTTCGAGCCTAAGTGTTGGAAAATCCAATGTTTTCGCTTTTAATTCTTTAACCAGAAGTCCTATTTGCGAACCATCAGTTCCTACAAGTTACTCTACCTTTGTGCGAGGTGATCGTGCCGGTTTCTGATTTTTCCGGAGTCCGTTCCCCGTTCAAGACCCCCGGTGGGCCGTTTTCGAGCTTAAGTGTTGGAAAATCGTCGATTTTCACTTCTAATTCTCTAACCGAGAGTCCTATTTGCGAACCGTCAGTTCCTACAAGTTATTATACCCTCAAGCGAACTGTTCGTGCCGGTTTTTGATTTTTCTGGGGGCCGTTTCTGGTTTTGGACCCCCGGCGGGCCGTTTTCGAGCCTAAGTGTTGGAAAATCCAATGTTTTTGCTTCTAATTCTCTAACCGGGAGTCCTATTTGCAAACCGTCAGTTCCTACAAGTTACTCTACCCTCGTACAAGGTGATCGTGCCGGTTTCCAATTTTTCCGGAGGCCGTTCCCCATTTCAGACCCCCGGCGGGCCGTTTTCGAGCCTAAGTGTTGGAAAATCGTCGATTTTCGCTCCTAATTCTCTAACCGGGAGTCCTATTTGTGAACCGTCAGTTTCTACAAGTTACTCTACCCTCGTGCGAGGTGATTGTGTCGGTTTTTCGATTTTTCCGGGGGCCGTTTCCCGATCCGGACGACCGGCGGACCGTTTAACTTGTGGGAACTGACGGTTCGCAAATAGGACTCCCGATTAGAGATTTAGAAGCGAAAATCGACGATGTGCCAACACTTAGGCTCGAAAACGGTCCGCTGGGGTTCCGAAAAGGGGAAATGGCCCTCAAAAAAATAAGAAAGCAGCACGAGCACTTCACTCGAGGCTAAAGTAACTTGCGGGAACTGACGGTTTGCAAATAGGACTCTCGGTTAGAGATTTAGGAGCGAAAACATCGGATTCTCCAACATTTAGGCTCGAAAACGGCCCGCCAGGGGTCTGGAACGGGAAACGACCCCCAAAAAAATTGAAAACCGGCACGAGCACCTCGCTTAAAGCTAGTGTGACTTGTAGGAACTAACGGTTTGCAAATAGGACTCCTTGTTAGAAATTTAGGAGCAAAAACATCGGATTTTCCAACACACTTGGACTCGAAAACGGCCCGCCGGGGCCCAGAACGGGGAAAACGGCCCCCCCAAAA
>QPKB01000008.1:17472003-17595558 GCA_003546025.1 Camphora micrantha | reverse complement strand
ATGAATGAGAAATCTCCAGAGGACAAAGCTTCAGCACATACTTTTGACACACAATCTCTCTGGAGGAAGATAATCTCTCTTAAGGTAATCTAGGGTTTTGATCTGAGAGAGGTGTCTGTTTATGAAGGGTTTAAACCCTTAAATATGCTTCTGCACTCGTATGGGAAAGTTCTGTTGTAATGGGATTGAAAGAATAGAGTTTTAGAAAGATGAGGCTACAAAACAGGTGAGATCCGCCGCTGGCCGATCGATCGGACTGCAGGTCTGATCGATCGGACTGTCAAATAACTGAGGCTTTTTCCGGACCGATCGATCGGGCTGAAGGTCCGATCGATCGGACTGACTTTTAACTGTGAGCATTTTATGGGCGATCGATCGGTCTGGGGAGGCGATCGATCGGTCTGACTGTTTGTTGAAAATGCCCTGTTTCCTGATGCTTTGGAGTTCTTCTTCAAACCAAGATGGTCCATCTAAGAAATACAAATTACATTAAATCCCCATGTTTTGTCCACCCAATGAATTAGCCAACACTCAAAAATACTAACAGTGGATGAAGGCATGATGGATGGTAAGGAAAGGTTGGGAAGAATGGTGGCTTGAGAAGAGAATTATGAGCTGTACAATGATGATGAAGATGAATATATGAGATTAATTTAGAAATTGAATGAAAATGAGTGTTATACCAGAGAGTGAGATGGTTCCGGGTTCCCTTTATGAAGCAAAGAAATTCTTACGTGAACTGGGGTTGGGATACAAATCCATTCACGCTTGTAAGAATGATGGCGTGCTTTTCAGGAAAGAAAATGAGAATCTTGAAAATTGTCCAGAATGTGGGGAGTTTAAAACAATTCCAGTCAAGGTGCTGTGACACCTCCCACTGATCCTAGCTAAGGTTACAAAGATTATTTATGCCAAGGAAGACAACTACAGATATGTGGTGGCACAAGGAGAAGCTTGTGGATGGTGGGGAATTCTCGACGCACCCCGCCGACCGTATAGAGTAGAAGGATTTTGATCGGCAGTACCTTGCATTTGCCCAGGAGTCCCGCAATGTTAGGTTAAGGCTGGCTACTTATGGGTTCAACCCCTTTGGTAATATAAGTAACTCCTATAGTATGTGGCATGTGATACTCATGCCTTATAACCTACCACCTTGGAAGTGTATGAAATAACCATTTTGTATGATGTCTTTGCTTACTCCTGGACCACAGGCACCGGGAAAAGAGATCGATGTGTAAATGCAGCCATTAATAGATGAGTTAAAAGAGCTTTGGAAAGACGGTCCAAAGGAGAGACTTTTCGAATGCATGCAGCTCTTATGTGGACCATAAATGACTTTCCAGCATATGGTAACTTGTCGGGATGGAGTACTAAAGGTTATATGGCGTGCCCCACTTGTAACAAGAATCCATCATCACAAAGGTTGAAAGATAAGATAGGGTACACGGGCACTCACCATTACTCACCTGAGAACCACACATGGCGAAGGAGTAAGCTCTTTAACGGTAAGTTAGAGAATCGAACGATTCCGGTGGAATTGTCGGGGGAACAGATATTAGAGCAATTGGATTGCTTGATGAATGTCAAGTTTGGGAAGCATCCACTGAACATGAAAAGAAAGCGCTTGCCGGAGGAACTGAATTGGACAAAGAAAAGCATTTTATTTGAGTTACCTTACTAGAAGAGACTGAAACTCGGACACAACCTTGATGTCATGCATGTGGAGAAGAATATATGTGACAACACTCTTGGAAAAATGATGGGCATGGATGGGAAAAATAAAGACACGGAAAAAGCTCGTATGGATTTGGAGGGTATGAAAATTAGGAAAGAATTACACCTACGCAAGCGTGCTGATGGGTCCTTTGAAAAGCCCCCCGCGATCTACACATTGTCCCAAAAGGAAAGACAGGCTTTCTGTGATTTCTTGAAATTAGTCAAGTTTCCTAATGGTTATGCAGCAAACATATCGAGGTGTATAAACACCAACGATGGTAAGGTATTAGGACTAAAAAGTCATGACTGCCATGTAATTTTACACAGACTTTTGCCGATAGGAGTACGTGGGCAACTTCTTAAGGATATCTGTACCACATTGTTTGAGCTATGCAATTTCTTCGAATAGCTGTGTTCGAAGAGATTAAGATTGAAGGACTTGGAGGACCGAGTAGTTTTAATACTATGCAAGATGGAAAAGATATTTCCACTAGCATTCTTCGATGTTATGGTCCATCTAGCCATTCACTTGCCTCGTGAGGCCATGCTTGCCGGGCCAGTGCAATATCGATGGATGTACCCTATTGAAAGGTATTAATGCCTAACTTTTAATTAAATTGAAAGTTTAACTCTGCTGCAATTTCATGCTAACAAAAAATAAAATTCTTGTTTTTTTAAGGCAACTAGGAACTTTAAAACGGTTTGTTCGCAATTGAGCTCGACCTGAAGGTCCGATTGTTGAGGCTTACATTGTCAAGGAATGCCTTACTTTCTGTTCAATGTATCTACAAGGGGTAGAAACTGTATTCAATCGGGATGAACAAAATGATGATGGTGGTGAAGGTGGGCCAGGGCTGGAGGTATTCTCACAAAATATTCGTCCTTTCGGTCAAATAAGAAATGCACTTGAGGTGTCGTAGAAGGAACGCGATATGACTCAATGATTTATACTGCATAATAGCCTGGAGGTGGCACCTTATCTAGAGTATGTGATCATATATTACGCATGAGCATTACTTGTAATAGTGTCTGTTGATGCTTATAATTTATTACTTACCAATGACATGTTTCTAATTAGGGAGTACAAGAACCTATTAATGATGCAAAACAGTTATGATATCAACCAGCGACAACAACAAGAGTTTCCGAAGTGGTTTGAAAAACAGGTAAGATATATATATATATAGTTACTTCATGTATAATAATCTTAAATTGTAGTCATTCATTATGTTATGATTCACTCTATATATTTTGGTCATGCAGATGAATGAATTAAGAAGTCAACAATCAGCAGAAGCTATAGATGAACTTTGGTCATTGGCAAATGGTCCAAATATGTTAATGAAGTTTTACTCAGGCTGTATGTGTAATGGGGTCCGATTTCACACTAAAGACCGTGACAACCGACGTAAAAGTCAGAACAGTGGGCTGGTGGTAAACGGGGATCATGATGGGAAAGCGATTGACTTCTACAGCTACTTGTGTAACGTCTGGGAAATGACTTACATTTTTGGGTATCGAGTTGTCTTGTTCCGTTGCGAGTGGTTTAACCTTGGTAGTAGGCGAACTGTACAACCGATGAACATTTTACATCAATCGATGTAAGAGGTCGATGATATCAGAATGACCCCTTTGTCCTACCTAGTCAAGTGCACCAAGTCTTTAATGTGAATGACCCCAAATTAGGCCCACATTGGCAAATCGTCCAGCATATTCAACATCGAGGAATATGAGATATACCAGAGTTGGATGATGTAGAATCCAATGATGATGGACCATCTATTCAAGATGATGCGTTCCATCATGAAAAAACAACTGATGTGGTCCCCATCGTCGTTGAAGATCCAGATACGATGGATCAACCACGGTATGATAGGTCTGATATTGATCCAGAGATTGTTATAAGTGGAATACTCTCGGAGGGAAATAGTCGAGAAGATATGGTGGTTGATGATGACTTTATCTGCGATGACGAAGATGAGACATTAGAGGAGTATTGTGATGAAGTGGAAAATGATTTACATAGTAAAGATGACTCTGATGCAGAATCTGGTTTGTAGTTAATGCTTATTTGTATAAGAATCACTTTTCTATAATCATAGCTAAGATCATTCTTATTTTGTTCGACCTTCTTTTCTATTTACATGAATATTGGTAATATTACATAACAATTCACTGTATAACAAATTATTCTTATATAATGGTAAGCAGGTGCAGACCCACGTTATAGCATGTGGGTGCGGCCACTCCAGGTACTTTTGAAAAACTCTTTAGACAACTGTGACTCGTTTGATGCATGTCCCAGTTCGAAGTGCCTCCCGCCCCACCTTGTGAAGTGCAATAACAAAAAGGCCCCAAGTCCTAACATTGAAAACCTTCCCCTGCCCAAACCCTCATCACCTTTCCAACTCCATTTTTGTCATAGGGTCTTCTCCTTCTTCTCTCTTTCAGACAGAAGTCCCCACAATGAAATCCACTATAAACACCATTGCCCCATTCTCTCTCTCATTATTCTTCCGACTCCTAAAGTTATAAGCAAAAGGAAAAAGCGGAAGAAAACAAAGTAAGGGAAGGAAGATAAAAGAACCTTCTAGTTGCCTCATCTGGAGATATTTTCAGGCTTTCAGAGTAGTCATGCTTGGCAATTTTTTTTTTCAATGATGGTACTAGAAATTACATCTACTTTACAAATTCATTCAAAGCCTATGTTCATTTGTTAAATAACGAAACATGTCAAATTCAGTTAGAAATACACCAAAACTACTTCAACCCCATGGATGATGAACCCATCATAATCCATGTAATACTTGAATGAGAAACTCTTCTAGACTTGCAATTGGACTAACGGTGAGGATTCTATGAAGTCCTTTTCTGATATGGAATTTTTGGAACTGCAGGAATGACCTCCTTCTTTCTAGCATAACATTGATTCTCTCCTCTATAAATCTGTGCTGGAAGGTAAGCTTGATTCTCCATGAGTCTACAGGGGATCTAGTTTGGCACGTAACAAATATTAATGTAGAAAGTCAATTAGTTCAATTGATATAAGTGGGATTTTCTTTTGTTATTGTTAATATGAAAAAAGGCCTAGCGAAAGAATGGTTGACCTTTTCAATTGACTATTGTCCACCCCACCCAAATGAAAATTTTGGGTCCGCCACTGATGGTAAGGTAACTAAATTATTATGTTTTAAGATAACTTTTTTTTTAAGCAAGACACATACATGGCGCCTTCTTATCGACTTCGCCCTCGATCTGCACCAGCATCAGCATGATTGTCTACTGACACCGCTCTGCCACCAACTGATGTGATTTCATCATCATGCATTCCAACTCCTAGTTCTCATACAGACTACAACAGTATTGGTAAGATGTCAAATCTAATAATGTAAACTTCATGTTTTAGTGCATTTATTGTTTGTACTAACCAGGTTTTATGTGAAAATTTTAGGTTCTACATCCTTACGGGGGCGGGGGCCAACTAAAGGGTTTCGCTCTGAGCGTGCAAGGGCTAAGACCGGGGGCAAACTACTGGTTCAGTTCAAGAATAATGCGCCAATAGGGATAAATACCTCATATTTTGTGAGTGAGATTGGGTTGCAAGTTAGGAACGTCGCCCTAGTTAGGGGGGCGGGGTGGGGGTGGGGGGGGGGGGGGAGATGGAAAAAGATTTCAGCTGATGTTAGACAAGTCATCAAGGCTCGCGTATTTGTAAGTCTAAACTTGATAACTGTTTGATGTATAAAGGGTCCTCAAATAATCGTATTAATTTGAATTTCAGACAAAGTATGAGGTCGTGGATTATGACACTAGTGATGATGTGCGGGTAGCTGTTGATCGTAAGTTTCAAGCTAGGTATAGGGATTGGCGCAGCTTGATGCACATTCATTACAAGAATTGCTTGAAGAAGGAGATTGATCCAAAAACCGTACCCTTTTCAGGTGTTGAAAAGGATGATTGGGTGTGGGTGATAGAAAATGTGTACGAGGATGAGAAATTCTATGTGACATGCTAATGTTTTTCAACTTTGTTTTCAATCCTTCTGATATGTTGTGTTTCTATTTAGTCAACACATATAATAATTAAAACTTTATAGCTCACTTGTTGTTCCTTGTGTACAGGAGTGCTCTATGAAGAATATTGAAAATCGGAAGAGATTACCTTACAATCATTGCATGGGTTCCAAGTCTTTCCAAGCTGCAATGCATGCCTCGGTGAAGTGTTTTAACTTATAGCTTATTAAATTTGTGGTTGCGTAATTATGAATTTGTTATCACCTATCATAAAATCTTAATTATGTACTAACATTGAAATTTATGCAAGTAGGCGGACCTTGAGACAGGGGAGGAGCCCCACATTGTTGATTATTATAAGGAATCGCACTATAGTAAGAAGAAAGACAAGTGGATGGATAAAAATGTCAGGAAATACATGTAAGTACAATGATAAGTCCTTAAAATTCCTTAAACTCGGTCCACATATGCTTCATATTGTTGATCCTTGGAAAACTCCAAGAAAATAATGGCAAGGAAAAGCATCCTAACTTTTTAGTTTCCAATTTTGGCGGTTTATAATCACACTTTGGAAAATAGGGAAACAGTAGCCTGTTATTTTATATCAATTGGAAAATAGAGAAAAGTAGCCTCTAACTTACCTTCTTCTCCTAGCTGATGGGGGAAAGCCTAATTCAATTGGAAAATGATCATGTCTTGTCTGGTCATCTGAGAATGGTAAAGGCTAAGTTTACATAGGACAGGGGGTGCTGGTATTAGTCACTGTCTAAATATAGATACTAGTAGGTTGGGGTAAAAACCTTTAAGTTAGATAAAAAAATCATGACTTTAAAGCTCACCATTAAAACCTCAGCCCCAATGCCTTGTTTCTCTTGTTTCATCTTCACAGTAAAAAAAAGGAAAAAAAAAAAACCACCACCTCCCATAGTATACTTTTCCATTTCCTTCTCACCAGTAAAATCCCATTGTTTTCTTTCTTAACCACAAACAAACAGTAACGGCCAAGCAAAAATCCCCAGCAGTAAAACCCACTAGAATGCCCCTCTTTTGACTGATTAAGACCCAAACTATAGAACCCACTTCGTAGAATTTTGATAGCTTTGATTTTAACAATGATAGTGAGTCCCAACCCAACCAATTGTTTTAACTCTCCAATAAGAAAACAAGGGAAAAGAAAGGGAAAATAAAATCATTTGACACTCTAGTTCCAAAAGACAAATCCAGTAGTATTTAGAAATAGTTCTATAAAAAACCAAACAGTAAAAGTAAGGACTAACCTTGAGTAAGATCCTCTGGATGCTCTTTTCCTCTATATGAAGATCACTAGGCCATCTTTTTCAAATGACTTAATTAGTTTCTTTGAGCTGCTACTTTGTTTTGCCATGTTTTGTTTTTTCGTTTTCCATGTCTTATCTCTTCCAGCTGGTGCTTCTTTGCTGTATACTTTTGGGGCTTGCAAAAGTATAAATTGGTATCAGAGCCACCAGCTTTCATGTCTTATCAAGTATCAAGAATACTTAATACTTGCCCCATAATCAAGAGCCATTATACTCCCACATTTCACAAAAAAATGCAGTCTGATATTCACTAGTCTGTGCACGTGGGGACAATGTTCGGTCCTTGATGCCATGGGCCCCATCATGAATGGAAACTTTAACTCTTCAGGACTAGAAGATCTAACTTTCAACTCCGAAATCAGTGGTCTACAACAAACAGTTAAGAAATTTATACAGCAATAGCACAGGGGAAAGAAGGCCACAATAGATCACAGTTCTTTTGATCACTGAACCATGAGCGTTTGGATGCTCAATTTACATGGAGTACCTCTGTTGTTGTGTGGAAATAAGGTATAAAAGTTCATTTACTCCAATTCAGTTCACTCTTCTCTTTTGAGGTATAAAACTTTTTTATTGACCTCCAAAATGACTACCTATTAGGGCTGCACAAAAATAACTGTAACCCGCCAACCCGCCCGCTCCGCTCCGCCCCGCCCCGCTACAAGTGGACATACATCAAAACCGCCTTTAGGCGGGCGGGGCGGTTTCAATCCGTACTAATGAGCGGGCGGTTATGGTTTGACATTTGAGTAGGCGGTTTCAAACCGTCCCACCCGCTCATTATTAAAAAAAAAAAAAAAAAAAACCCAATACAAGTGCAACTTCTCATGATCCTAGTGCAACTCCAATACAAGTCTAGATTATATTGTATGACAGTTTGACGACCTTACAATTTTATCACTAAACTAAGCATTAATGTTTATTATCTTTTATCAATTATTATTCTAACTATGTTTTTTTTTTTTTCCAGGATTGCCTCAAATTATATATCGATATTTACGAACTTGAAGTTTAGATTTTGAATTTCTTTTAGCATTTGGACATTGAATTTTGAAATTTTGAGGTTTTTTTTATTGAAATTTAGACATTGAATTTTCGAATTTAGATGTTTCTTTATTAGATTTTTGACTTTTGGAGGTTAGATTATATAAGTGATTGTATATTTTAATTTTGGTGATGCCTTTGGACTTTAATTTTACATTGATATACTTAGTTGAAAATTTTGTTTATTACTGATTATTGACTTTTATTAAAAATCATGTTGAATTTTTATTCTTTATGTTAAGTACTTTGAAACTTAGTTACATTCTATTAAAAAAAAAAAAAAAAAAAGAGAGAGAGACATGTACAAATACCAAACCGCCCAACATACCGCCCAAGTCGCCAGCTAAAAAAACCGCCCAAACCGCCTATTCTTTGGGCAGTTACGTACAGTTTCTATCTTTTACAAACCGCCATAAAACAAAACCGCCTAAACCGCCCAATAACCGCCCAAGCCGCCCGCTGTGCACCCCTACTAGTACCTATGCCCCCTTGCAGGCTTCTCTAAGTTGATGAAAATCATATGCAAACTTCTCCTTTTCTCTTTGACCTTTTCACGAGTTTTCTTATTAGAATTTTTTTTTTTCTATTGTTGATCTTCCTATCAGTAAAACCAAACTGGTTGTCTGAGATACTTGAAATCCATTTCATTAATTACCTTTTCTGATTCAACAAAAACCTGATCACCATTAAAAGAATTTTGAAAATGCGCACGATGTTTTTTTTGTCTTTTTTTTAATCCCAAAAGTTAGCAATTCTTTTCCTTTTTGTTTTTTCTTTATATTTTTATTTTTGGAATCGCTTGGTATCACATTTCTTGTTGCCAGCCCTCAACTTGGCGGGATAAGGCTCTGATGATGATGATAATTACACCTTAGGATTATAGTGTCTCAAGTTGAGCATCCACATAATTGCTGTGTTGGTACCTTGCATATGCAATGTAAGTCATGTTATTTCTTGTTTATGACACTTTGCAGATGGGAAATGATAGGTGAGCATATACTGTGGATGAAGCACTTACAGCCATGGGATTTGGGAAATTCCAAGTCCTTGTTCTTATTTATGCAGGGATGGGATGGTTAACAGAAGCAATGGAGATGATGCTTCTTTCTTTCATAGGACCCACTGTTCAGTCTGAGTGGGGGCTTTCTTCTTATGAAGAAAGCCTCATCAATAGTGTTGTTTTTGCTGGCATGATAGTTGGAGCATATTTATGGGGTATCTTTTCAGATAACTATGGATGGAAGTAGGCCCTTTCTGTCTCCACAAATTTGGCACATTACATCTGAAATTCCTTTTAGGTGACATTAGAATGGATTACTAGTTCTTAATTTAACCAACCAGTGTAGCGGAAATAAACCAATTAAACAATGAAGAACTAGTTATCTACTAATCACACACCACAAGAAAGTAGACACAATATTTAATGTGGAAACCCTATCCAAGGAGAAAAACCATGAACTAGAAATCAAGAGTTCACGAACAGTTACAAGATATACTCACAAGCTCCTTTACCTCAGTCTGTACCTCGACCTAAGGACTGTAGTTATTCTTGCAAAGAATCCACTGACATGACTTCCACTATGCCCCGTTCTCCTTACTTGATCTCCTAGCACCTTAACAATCAATCTTCTACAAGAATAAACTCTCAATAACTCTCAATGACCTTCTAGAGCAGCCATTCAGAACAATCTCTCAATAACTCTAGAGAATAAACTCTCTCTAAATATCTCTGACTCAGATTAATGAGAGTAGTGGTGGTCTCTGTGTGGCGACCTTTAGGGTTGAGAGAAACACCCTATTTATAGCCCCAAATTCGTGCCTAAGACTTAGTGCACAAGTAGGATTCAAATTGGAAAACATAGTCTCAAAGGAAAAATTTTTAAAATTAGAATTAGGAGACTTTCCCAAGATCTGTACACCAGTTTGCTCGAGCGAACTCATCATCCGCTTGAGCGAATGAGGTTCTGTCTCAGTGAAATATTTCTTCTTTCAGGCATCTGGGCTTTCAATCTTGACTTCGCTCGAGCGGATGAGACGATCGCTCGAGCGGACCCTGTTTTGGTTGATCCGGAAATTCAGCACATGTAGATTTTCTTCAGCTTTCTGAGTCCTTCAAATCTTCTATCTTGAGAGACTTTTTCTAAGACAAATTACAACTCAAGAGACCCAGAGTTTTGTCCAACCAATGAATTTAGCCAACACTAAAAATCCTAACAACATCTAATTGTTCTTATGGTTAATTAAGCATCTGCAAGCTTTAACCATAATCTTGTAACCCACAACTGGCCCAAACGTTTGATTATTTTGTAGTCAATTATGATTTGATGAATGTTTTGATATATTTATCAGTTATGATAAGATCACTAACTTCCACTTGTACGGAAGCTTTTACAAACCTATGTTAAGTAGGGTTTTATGAATGTCTTGAAATCTCTTGATTAGTTCTGTGAAACCTTTTACAAATATCATGAGTGTGCTGGAATTGTAAAACATTATTGCTTTAACTTCTTCTATTAGATGTTTTGCTTTTGCCAATTTCTAATTTTCAAAAGCACACATTTTTTTCCCTTTAGCCTGAAGTATTTTGAATTGCATTATTGACTACATTTGCTTTGACAAGTCTATCTGTTTCAGTGATTCTGTGTCTGGTCCAGTTATGACCTGTGATTCCCTATGCGTCTTTTTAGCCTAGTTGCAATTATACGAAAACTATCATCATATGGTTTTATCCTATAGTTTTTGGATAAAACGATGGGAAAACTGCCATCTTCTATGTTTATCTTTCTAACTACAGTGCAGAACGTATGTTTTGTTCTGTTCAACTTAATTTTTCAACTGCAATATAATTTAACTTATTTCAAATGGCAGGAAAAACTTGTAGCAGAACTGGAGAAGTGTACGCAGGAAGGTGCGATCCAATTGACTCAGGACAAAATATCAATCAATGTCCTTGGTGGTCGGTCTGGATACTTGAGTGGGTTTGGAAACGGTTTGAAGCCCACGTCTACAACTAGGAGCACTAGGACGGACTCAGAGGATGGTGAACGTGGGGCATTGCGGGCTACCGTGGAGAGATTGCAAAATGAATTGGGAGCTCGATCTCAAGAGATAGAGCAGATGAAGAATAATCAAGTAGCCATGTAGCGACAGATGGAGGAGATGATGCAGTTGGTGGCGAGAGTGACGAGATCAGACATGATGATACAGGGAGGAGTGCTTACTTCTTGGTTAGTATTCCTAGTTTCTTCTCTGATTGAAATAGAGTTTGCATTATATTTAGTTTCCTACTTTACTCTATAAATTGATTTCAACTTTACTAAAACTTTGAAATGATCGTGCTCATCAGAAAACACTGCTCCTTGAGCTCCTCAAGATATTATTAAGATGAACTCAAAATATCCACCATAATGTGACATGGGTTAAAAAAAAAAAAAAAAAAAAAGGTTGTGACATGGGTTCCAACACACACCCAAGAACACTCACCCCCACTTCAGTAGTATGATAGATTGTATGTTTTTATTAGTTGTCTACTCTGACGGACCCAGGCATACAGTTGATATATAGGATTCCTGTGACTGTCTACAAATAAGACACCATAGGCCTCACAAACTACCATGTCTGCAGATTACCAAAGCTTTCAAACAGAGGTTTCACAATTTTTTGGTTTAGGTTTAACCCAACAAGTGCATGAGCATCAAATTCCGACAAATCATTCATCAAGTTGATATTAGGCTATAAGGGAATTTTTTTTTCCTTGTTTATCATTTTACTAAAGATGAAAAAGCCTATCTGCTCCATATACCCCCTTGAAATATGACTTTTGTGAACCGAAAAGGTGTTTGACCTCATCCCCCAAGTAATGAATTAGCAGACCACACATTACTTGGTTTTGCCGAGATAATCATGTGTTTGCCACATGATTAATCCAATTTGTTAGCTCCAAAGTGATTGGAGAAAATATGGCAATTGGACTGGTTCACTTGAAGAATGGTCTGTCCTGTCCCACAGTGCACACTACTTAAACTAATCAAGATCATTTCTTACTTAATGATCCAATTGACATTTGACACCATAATGTCCCAGTCATTGCAAAGTTCTTTCTACTGGATTACTATGTTGCCATTTGATGTGGAAAAGTGAAACTAAGGATCCCCTGCTTTGCTAGAGAAATCAAAGAAGTTAACAGCTGAAGAGAAAGTCCAATGCAAGCCTCTAAATGCTCTGAATACCCAACCTGATGATATGGCCCTGATAAGGTACAAGTCTTAGTATAGGATTATTGATCATGTCTATAGACTTGTTTACCCAATTATAATATATAAATTTTCTTTATATATAGATGAAGACCAAAATGGCCATAGCACTAAAAGTAGCAAACCAATACTGTGGGACCCACCATCCGCAAGTAAGGGTGGGTTTGTTGATGTAGTTTAAAGGTGGGCCAAAGATCAGTATGTTCTAATCATCTTACCATTATATCGAAGGGTCCCAAAATTGAATGGTTTTGTATATACACCATTAAAGGCTTGCTGTCCTCTTACTTCTTATTCATTTCCTCTGTCTTTGAAATTTCTCCTTGCCGTTGTTCAGATTTCATTTAGTACTTGGGTTTAACTCATATGTGTGAATACTATCTACAAATCGCAGCTTTCTTCTCTTGAAGCATCAAGGAATCGATGGATCTGTTTCTTCTCTTTTTGTGGGTGTCATTAGTTGTTGTTGTTACTGAAGGTGGATTTTCTGCTGTTCATAAGCCTCATTTTCTTAGTGGATTTGGTTTTTTGGATTCTAAGTTACTGAACCCTTATTGCATTTTCGCCTGCATTAAGAGATTGAGTGGTTTTAGTTACCTTTTCTTCTGTGTAAAATGGGTTGGTAGAGAGGCCATCATTTTCTCTGAGATTTTTGTTATTAGATCAGAGTAAACTCTCTTGAGGCTTTTTTTTTTTTAATTTTTTTTTTTATGATGTGTTGTTTGGTGTTTGGATTTCTGGGTTCTTTTTACTTTGTGGGCATTGCATTAGTATAACTTCCATTTCACCATGGACATCACATACTCATATTAACTGTTAGGATAGTGATCCAGGTTTGTGATCTTGAATCAACTTGTTTTGCTTCAAGTGCACTTTTATTTTTTAATCTTTTTAGGCTTTTATTTTGTCTCACTTACTTTGCTTTTGATTCCCATGTTTAATTCTTAACATTTTTTTGGTACCACAGGTTAGGACTCGAGATCAATGTAATAGAGGCCAATTGCTTGAACATCTTTTTGTTTTTCATAAGAATATTGTACTTACAGTATTTTGGATGCTTCATTTTTATTTGAATTAGTAACGGCGACGTGGCTAAACTTGTGGGTTAGTTATATGTTTCCTAATATGTTGAAGCAGTATGTTTTGTACATTTTTTATTAGTTAAATAAGTAGACTTTATTATACATTTTATTTGAGTTGAATGAGCAAGTTTTATTATACATTTTGTTTGAGTTGAATGGGCATGTTTTATTGTACATACATTTTATTTTTGTTGAATGGGAAGGTTTTATTATACATTTTATTTTAGTTGAATGAGCAGGTTTTATTATATTCAGCGTAAATGAGGTTTTTGAGGTGGCAGGCAGTAATTTATAAAATAAATAAATTACTTTTAGTGACGATTTTTATTTGTAGCCTAATAAGAATAAATATATCTTTGCATATTATCCCCTACGTATATAATTTGTTGCCTAAGAGAATTTGTGGCAAGCTTAAATATTGGGGGACGAATTAAAGTGGTTGCCTAATGTCTACAAACTATGTGCGACAAAACTAATTCGTCGACTATTATAACTTATGACAATTCATACAGTATTTAACGACAATATAGTTTTGTCGGTAAAAAAATATCATTTAGCGACGAATCCATTTTGTCGCCAAATTCCTTTTTCACCATTTTTTATCCTTTTTTTTCAATGAATTATAGATATTTGGCGACAAAGATATCCTTTTTGCCAACATAATGTGTTGTCGTAAAAAATTGATATTTGGCCACGATGAAGTGTTGTCGCAGAAAATTTCAGTTATTTGGCGACGATTAGTTGTGATCGTCGACAAAAAAATTCACCGACGCCTAATAGGCGACGAACTGGCAACAAAATTGTTTCGTTGTAGAAAATATTGGGCGACGATTTTCAGATTTTCTGCGACAAATATATGCGTCGCGAAAAATGATTTTTGTTATAGTGTAATTTACTCTTAATTTAAAGGTCATAGTGGAACCACAAGTTTCACTCATGCCAACATACAGGAGGTTAGTGAATTATTATTATTTTTATTAATCACAAAAAGAGGTATGGTACTTTCGAGCCGTTAGGATCGTAATAATCAATTAACCTGCGCGTTTGGATGTATAGTCAATTGAGGTGAGGTGAGGTGAGGTAAAGCCTCAAGTATCCAGAAAAGAAAAGATGAGGGTCATATCAAAAGTATACAAATTCAAAATACCCTCATTCTTTTTCAAAAGAAAGTAAAAAAAACAACCTCCTTTCTCCACTAAATGACAAGAAAACATCATCTTTTCACACAAAAAGTAAAAAAGATTCCTTATCAAGCCAATAAAAATAAACGACCATCATAACCATTTACATTTTATTATCTCTTGATTTGATGCTTCACTTCACTTTATTTCAATTCGCCATACATCCAAACACACAAATGATTTAATTTAAAGGGTTATAGTGGAACCACAATTGATGACATCCTATCTTTCCACGAATCAAAGGCCTATGTTTGAACAAGGACTTCAATTCTGAAGGTATTTACATCTTGACTCTAGATCCTCTGAGGAGGTTTACCCATGGTGATCGTGGGTGGACCAACCATGATTTGCCACATCACCGTGGAGGTAAAACCTCACTGGATCCGGACTCTTACTTATTAGACTTTGATTGGCTCACCATGCCACGTGGGTCCACTCCTAATATCTCTTTGATCTCCTTACAAGAGTTTGCGTAAGATCTAACTCATTCTAATGGGATAAAAGGATTCTCTTTTGTTGTTCCAGGAGCAAAGTCCATCACTGTGATCACTCACAAGGTGGTTTATACTTTCCTCTCCTAGCCACCGGGCCAACTCAGCGAGAGAAAAAGAAGGATAAAAAAGTCCACCACTGTAATCAGATCCAACAAGGAGACTCTAAGAGTACATTGTAGACAGTGGATATTAAATCCTAGATCTAGCGTGGATTTCACAAAGCCTTGTATCTTGTGATAATCGGTATTGACTCCATGTGCATTGCCCAGCCGATTCAAGGCATCATTCCGGCAGGTGAGAAGGCTATTTTCATCTTTTTAGATAATGGCCCGCTACTCTACACCACAACCCATTTCTGTCGTTGTCTTTCCTTCTGTATTTTCTTTTACTTTGCATAATTGCATGGGCAAGGCGGCCACAGACTTCTTCTTTACTTTTCTCTTTTCTTAATTAAAGTCCTTGCCAACCGGTTTAATGAAGAGAGGTTAATGAGCCATCACCACAAACAGCCCCGTCAGTTTCACCGACTATTTTGTTTTTTCTTGGATCGACCTATGACGATACGGCCGCCTCTAGTTAATTTTTCCACAGGTCCAAACGTGCATATGGCAATGATTTAGTGGATTATATGATCTCTCACAAAGTTGCCTCTTAAAGTCAAAGAAAACCCTTCATTTTTTTTCTCTCCATGCTTGTTCCTAGGTGACTTTGTTTCCATTTCTGTGTAAGGAAGCAGAAGCTAAGTGTGAACAAAAAGAATCACATGGGCTAGCTAGCTTTGTATTTTCTTTATTTCTTATTTCTTCGTTTTCTTTTTTTTTTTTTTTTTTTTTTTTTTTTTTTTTTTTTTTTTTTTTTGTGTGTGTGTGTGTGTTTAGCCGAGCATCAATATGGATGCTCCTTTGCTCATGCGAGCTCCATATGTTTGCATATAAGGTGACGTCAGTGACACTCGAAGGATTAGAGTCTAGACTCTCTTACTTTCTTTGATGGCTAGCTAGATTATATATATATGCTTCTCTTGTTTTCTATCTGTTCAAGTGTCCTTTGCTTGTAGAAACCTTTTGTGAATATTTCAGTATGATCAATATAAAGCATTAAGACCTTTCTGACTAGTTTGTTTTTCTCCTTGACAACATATTCGTCCCCACCTTTACTATGTCCTAAAGCAGTTGAGCAAGTGGTAGAAACACAGGCTACACCGCCAGTCCTCTTTGCCTCAGCAAGCCAGGTTGGGTCCGGGTTGGTTACACTTCATAAACCCATACCTAGTTCTAGAAACTGATCACAAGTTCCTAGGTGATGTATTTTGGTCTAAGTTCAAACTAGATCACTTGCCCGTCCAATACATTACTAATGTTATCTCAAACATCACTGTCACATCATCAAAGTCATTGTTCTATTGAGACTTTGATCAAATTGAATGACTCAAATTAGTTGACGTCCATCACCTCCCCCACGTTAAGAAAACCCTTCCACTGAGCCTCAAAATGTACTAGGCACGTTACCCGCCATGGTTCATGAGTTGTAGATAAAAGCAAAGAGAAACGGCCTAGAAATCAAATACTCATCCCATTTGTAATGGTTAAAGGGTTTCGGAAAAGTTGTGGGCCTTGAGTTTTGAGCAAGAAGTGTCCATAGGTTGCTCTGATCGTACGATTTGGCAGCACACGTCAGCTAGGTTGTATATGTATTATGCAGGCTCCAAATAGGAATTAAGCCCCTGCTTGGCACCATTATTTTTTTCATCTATTTTTCAAATTTTCTAAATTGGATAGAGATTTTAAAAATAAAAGCATTTGACAGCCTCTAAATGGTGTAGAGAAATAAACGCTATGCCTCTATTTTCCATAGCTGATCATTGGATGCATGTAGAAAGCATATGGAAAAATTAGAAGCTGGTGAACAATGTTTCCAACCCATTTAAGCCCAAGTCAGTTTTTTTTTTTTTTTTTTTTTTAAATCTAAGAGTGTAAATCAAGATCCAAACCATTTGAAATGTTCACAAGGTTAAATACAGTCATAAGACCGAATTTCAGTCGTTGGATCATCACCAATCTCGACATATGTGCAAAAAGTAAGTAATTAGACGCAAGATCCAAACCGTTCTCTGAAATCTGTATGCCCCAAACGCAAGATCCAAACTGTAGATTTTTTTGCAAGGCTGAGAATGGCAATATGATCAATTTTTAATACTTGATACCTTGTGGATTATCGAAATATTTGTAAAACAATAATAGCTTATGAAGTATTATCTTAATATTGGATTTGTGTGAGCAATACATTTTTCTTTTTTTTTTTTTAATTATTTCGGGGAGTGTAAATCAAGATGCAAACTGTTGGAAATGTTCTCAAGATCAAACACATCCATGAGACCAAATTTCGGCTGTTGGATCATCACCAATCTCGAGATGTGCAAAAACCTTGAGCCTTTAGATGCAATTTTATGGATTATGTGAGTCACAAACACAAGATCCAAACCGTTAGATCTCTTTGGAAGGCTGAACACAGCTATAAAGTTATTTTCAAAGTTTGATACCTTATGGATATTGATGGATCTGTAAAAAAAACTTCAAGCATTGATATAAAAGAGTCTATTTAACATAAATCCTTGCATTACCAAATACTTCTTTTGATTTTAGCCTTTTTTTTTTTTTTTTTTTTTTTTTTTTAATGTAAATCCTTGCACTACCAAGCTGAACGTCCCATTTCAAGATGCAGCACTTTGTGAGGGCTAATAGTCCTATTAGGTAGAAGAGTGTCTATTATTAACCATGTACAGAAAATCGGGTTCATTTTTATTATACCAATTGGTTATAAATTGAAACTTTAATACCGACTTTATATTGGAAATTGATTCTTCTAATAATTTCTTTATAAGAAACCTTTGTCCTACATTTCTGAATTGTACATGTGACTATGCTTTTTAGACCCACTGGACAACCAAATACAAGATGGCTCAGAATCTAATTGCAAAATATCGAGGTCATTTGATACTGTCACTAGCCGATGACCAAATACAAGGTGGCTTAGAATCTAAGTGTAAAAAAAAAAAAAAAAAAAAAAGTCTCACTAGTCTTATCTAAAGCCATAAAATAAATAGTCAAAACAAACACCTTACTTGGCATCCATAATTCATGGCATTGGATCATGTTGATCTAATTTATCTAATGGACCTATATAATTTGTCATTGGTTAGATTTTAAAGTCTTCTTACATTTAATGCAGTAGCCCCATCAACTATGACACGTGCCATTGGAGAATTTCAAATACGGCCTAAAGTTTTTGCCTTATCTAAATAAAAGGACATAAGTTTTAAAAAATTTTAAATTAGTCCCTAAGTTTTTCAATAAATTTTCAATTAAAGACATCTGGTCATTTAAAGGTATTTTTTGACGATTTTATCTCTCAATTACTTTAAAATACTCAAACTACCTTTCATTAAAAGTCATGATATGGTTTCAGCAGACACTACATGCAGCCGATCGTCGTGAGGTTGTTGGTTGTCCTTAATCACGATGAGGATGCCGGTGAAGGAAATGAGCAAAATATAGAAAAAGTAAATGAGAGTTTTATTTTAGTAAAGGGCATTTTGGGTATTTTAAAGAAATTGAGGGGAAATTTTGTAAGAAAATAAAATGAATGGATGTCCTTAATTGAAAACTTCTTGCAAAACTTAGGGACTAATTTGAAAAGTTTTGAAAATTGTATCCTTTTAAATAAGGTAAAAACTTGAGGCCTTATTTAAAACTTTTCCTTTTTTTATTCTTCTTCCCTAACATGGACTGCTGGTGGGAACCTATCCACATACTTTCGGTAGACCACCACACTAAAAGGATAATAAATCAACATGTAATCCAGGTTAGAACCTTAATTCGTACACCTTATAAAAGATAGTTTTTCTGCCATCATGCCATACGCATGGGGAAAAGATAATGTCTGGCAATTTATATTTTCATGAAAATGCAGCACTGAGCATTATTTAAAAAGAAAGTAATTTTTTTAAAATAAAAATTATGATAGTGAGGTAAAAGTAAATATGTTATTGTTGTATTCTCTTTTGTTAATTTATTTTACAATACTATTAATTTTAGTTTAATTTAAATTCCAAGTTTGGCATGATCTTTTGAATGCAACTGAGAGATGGTTAAGATTGATTGGGACCATCTTGAGGTATTTTTGTATTTGGGCTCCTTAAGAAAATTCAATAAAAAATATGAATTAAATTTAATGTCCAATTCAAGTATATTATTAGTAAAACACAAGACCCCCCTGAATTGCACATGTCTACCAACTTTCGGTCAGATATGAATTTAATAGACGGTTGGATCAGCTGTGTACCAATGCGAATGGATTGTTGACCAATATTAAACTTTTGGGACTTAGATGAAGATAATAGAAACCATGGTTAAAGCTAATTTTTTTTACAAAGAAGAGGGCTCGAGGGAGTCCTTGAAATCCCCCTCATCCCCATGTGGGTCCCACCACACTTGCGCTTATCCGAGCTTACCTTATCATAAGCCTTAGCTTAGGAGAGTTGGCCCCTATAGATATCTAAGATTTGATATAGTGAGAACTGTTTTCACGGAGTCACAGTGAGAACTTTTTGGTGGGCCCCACCAAGGGTATCATTTTGGGATGGAACCACCTCGGATACAAAGTTTGGCCCCATTCCTATGCTCCCAACCCCTTCATCCATGGCCAACAAGCCCAGTCAATTCGTATGGGTATATTGTCAATCCAACAGTCCAGTTCATTCACATTGGTGCCAAACCCTGGGGCATGTGACTATCAAGGGGGTCCATATCCATTGTAACATTTCGATTGGGTGATAGGTGTGCCCCACCCCACCCATAGTTCTCATGGTTTGAACAGTAAGAACAATTCTCACCTAATTATTCACATATACATATATATATATATATATGAGAGATGCTTTTGTGAGAGTAACTCTCATGGTACTGTGAGAATAAGAGGTGGTGGCCCTCACATTTAAGCTGTTGGCATTGGATATAGATGTGAGAGCCCTCACCTTTACTCTTATAGTACTATGAGAGTTATTCTCATAGGAGCATCGATATATATATATACACACACACACATAGAGGCCAAATCTCCTAGGCTGAAATAGTACCAGTCCCACAAATCAAAGTCGAGTATCGTTGTTTTTTGCATGATGATCTTCTTCAAAATCAAGATAAATTCAATCAGAAGTGGGTTTTTCAGTTCCATCATGCAAAAAACATATATAATCAACTTTGATTTGTTATTTGAGCTTAGGATAAGCTAAGCTTCAGCTTAGGATAAGCTAAAGCCTTGCTCTTATATATATATATATATATATATATGGGAGATGCTCTCACCTTATTATGAGAGATAAGGTGGGGGTCCTTACATTTATATCCAATACCAACAACTTAAGTGTGAGGGCCCCTAAAAAAATCTCTCATAGTAAGGTGAGAGATATCTCTTATAGGAGCATTTCCCTGTATATATGAGTAATATTCAGGTGGGAGCTGTTCTCACATATTATGTGAGAACTTTTTTGTAGGGCCCAATTGTGGGCCCAATTTGGGGATGGGACTAGGGGGATGGAAAGATCGATATATGTGAGACCACCCCAAGTATAAAATTTGACTCCAAACCCATGCCCCTAACCCCTTCATCCGTAACTCACAAGTTTAATGACTTCATATTCGAAAAACTATTCAACCATCGATCCAACGGTTTAATCCATTCGAATGTGTACAAATCCTTATGATTAGTGACTATCAGTGAGTTTCCTATTGGTTGCTAGGTTTGGATGGCTTGCTAGTTGGGCCCCGCAAAAAAAATTCTCATATAATAGGTGAGAACTAGTTCTCACTTGAATATTTTCCATAGATATATATATCACTTGATCAACAATGTTAAATATATGTGAAAATCAATTTACAAATTTTTCATACTATGCAAGAGTCTTTTAATATATTTTGTAGAAATTTTGGGTGGTTATATCTTTCCTGTGGACATGATCTCCATCAATTCTATCTCCATTATGTGTTTTTCTAGGGACCTTGATATTAACTATCAATTTTCATTTAATTATCATAATCACATGATTTCGTTGGGTTGAGGATATAGATATGTGAGGGTGTGACTTTGAGAACCCTTGACTACGAGGAAAGGATAGACTTTCGGGCTCTAGTTAACCCTTGAAAATTGCTTCCAATTCAATCCCTTCTGCATCAGTTGCAATTGCAAAGGAGAAATTTCAACATGACAGTTGTATGTTCAGGTGGTCATTTCCTAACGTGTATTGGGGTTCACTCGTGGCATCAATGAATTTGGATCTAGTGAGGCTTTTCCCCATGCTGACAGTGAGTGGAACCCCCACTGTCGGGTGATTGATCCATGGTCCACCCATTCCACGTCAATGGGTGTTTTTAAGGGCCCAGCCAGCTTGACCCTTAGCAGGGGAATAATTCTAGGCGAGTAGAGTTTTACTTGTGACTGACGAAGACTGCTGCCACCCTGATCATCTGCTTTTATGAACCTGCCTTGATAGATGACATGACATACAAATGTAATATTTCCATGTAACCCATGAGATGAGCACTGCAACTAGGATGTTTTGGCTTTCCCACCTACAGAGAGAGTGCAGAACTTGTTCGGTAGAGGTTCATTATTTAGGGTCCTTGCGTGGCCCATACGGTGTTCCACTTGGGAATGTGACCGGGTTATGGGAAGATTTCTCTCCAGCTGCCTGTCTATGTTGACGGAGGCTTGGGTAATCATCCTAATCCACATTCTCTTTAAATTCAGTGTGGACAGGGTTTTCAAATGTTTACATCATTTTTTTCCTCTAAAACAAGCAGTTGGTAACCCTGTTCTTCCAAAAGGTTCCCAACACTGTATCTCGGCAGCATTTAAAGTACCCTCCTTACAACACTCTCGGCAAAACTCCCAGGTACAAAGTAGACGTCTCTCCTCTTGGAAATATCTCGGTGGTCTCCTCTCTCTCTCTCCCACCACCCAATCTCATAATATTTTCCATCATGCGTTTACGTTGTATTTTCTATCATAAGGAATGTAATGATTATTGCCCATTTTAAATGGTGGTGATGATCATTACCCATTTTCCTACTTAGTGGGATCTGGTCTGTCAGACCGTCACTCCAATATTGCTTTCAAAAGGGTAAGTTCATTCTCAATCTTGCAATAACCATGTTTGCTTAAAATTCGCATGAATTTTGTTTTATCAATGTTGTTCCACCTTTTATTTTGCCCTAGCAGCTGAGATAGATACGTACAATCATATTGAGATTGTCAGTATGATCTAGTAAAGCGCATTAAAAAATATCAGATTTTTTTTTAATAGTTGAGCATGGGTATTAAAAATTTACAAATGATCGTTTAAAGGTTGAAGTTTTAGGTTGATTTTATATTATGATTGTTGTTTGGTGTTTAATTTTGAATTGTTGTATTCAATTAATTTCACATTTCAGGGTCCGCGTTTAGGTACCAATCAGGGGCTGTAAGAAATAATGAGGTCAATGCAACTTTTATAATATTACTAAATAAGTTCCACATGGCCTGTTCTCAGCGAACAACCAAAGAGGACCTGAGTCTACTTCCAAAATCAAAGCTGCTCTCTTGGCATCTTTGCTCCTTGTAATCCGCCAAAACAAGGTCTGATTTCTCCTCTGGCTCCTCTTTCTCGCACCTCTCTTTCTCACACATGAGAGTTTCTTTTTTCCATCTCTTGCTTTCGTATATATTATAAATTATGTAGAAGGAGGCGTACTATTACTTTTATGGTGTTTTAAACTGTGCTTAATCATTCAGATGGGTGCCAAATCAGGGGGTCAGTGACTATCAAAGCGTCCTTTTTTTTAAAATCCTCTTAGATGGGTCATTAGGTGAGCCCCACTAGGCGTTTCCGCGTGTGAGCTGACGAGTGCTTGAGCTTAAGAGATGACTCGTAGACATGTGCTCCAGTATAGTAACGATACGGGATTTTACTCACTATCCAACTAGGACTTGCAGCCAATGACCTGATAGAGTCCTCATAACATGAAAGTAAGGGAAAGAAAGAAAAAAAAAAAAAAAAACTCATTTTTAGGACTTTCTTGTTCACTAAACAAAAATAAAAGAGCTCCCGATGAGAAGAAAGTGGGGAAGCCCTACTACTAGGGTTGCAAACGGGACGGTTCCGGATCGGAACCATAGTGGACCCGAGCTCAGACCCGTTTCTAAGTAACGGTTCCGGTTTCGGATCCGATTTTGACTCGGAATCTGTTTTATTGGTTCCAGACTCAATTCCGATAAGAAAATCCGGATCCTGTTTTGGAAACAGATACACTTAGATGACTGAAATCTAATTTCAAAATGGATTCTAATACCTCTTTATTCTTTATTTTTCTTAAAATATGCATATTATCAATTTATAGCAGTGCATCAACTCTACTACCTCCAATATTATACATAAAAATGTAAAAAAAAAAAAAAAGAGTTGATTTTGAGGTACAATTTGCAATGTCAAAGGCTCATATGTCGGATCTGAGGTTGGAACCTATATGTATCTTGAACCGGACCCGTTTATCAATCGGAAACTAAATTGGGTTCCGGACCCGAACCCATTTATGAATCGGAACCTAAAATAGGTTCCGAACCCGGTCTTTTGCAGGCTCAGACCTTCTGGATAATTAGAAAATTGGATACCCATTTGCAACCCGACCTACTACCTCCTTTCCAACTCTCTTGCTCTTGAAGTCCATCTCTTCCCCAACCATTCATTATAGTCAGGCATTTTGACAGTTACCGGACTATCTCTTTCTTTATAATCTACATGCGATGTGAAAGAAGGAGGAAATTAGACGAAACCCAATGCTAACCTCGAAGTCAAACCTAACCTCCCTTACGACTTCACCTCCATCACTTAACCCCCATCAATGGATTCCACTCCCCCCATCGCCCAAACCCAACCACAGCTCAAACTCAATCCCTAACCTCCCTCCTGGCCTCACCTCCATCATCCACTCACCCTTTCCCTCTTCCCTTAACCAGAATCTAGAAAAAATGGAAAAGAAAAGAATAACTTTGGAATGAGTTGTGCCAAGTTATTTGGGACACACACGAGATACAATCAAGCACGAAAAGGAATTGCAATGATTACAGTATTTATTAAGGTGTAATCAATTCATTATCAATTAGATTACAGTATATATTAAGGTGTAATCAATTCATGATCAATTAGATTACAGTATATATTAAGGTGTAATCAATTCATGATCAATTAAAATGATTCTGGCTCTTCTTTTTAAGTCTTGTACCTATAATAGCATCGTATCGAAAAAAAAAACTTAGGAAAAACCTTAAATAAGGCCTTAAATTATTACCTTATTTCAAAAAAGGAAACTAGTTTTATAAAAATTCAAATTATTCCCAAAGTTTTTTAGTAAGTCTTCAATTAAGGACATCTGGCAATTTAAAGGTAGTTTTTGATGACTTCTTTTCAAAATTTTAAAATACCCAAATTACCATTTATTTAAAGTCATAATATAGTTCTAGCAACACCTATTTAAAGCCGATCAACGTGAGGTCGCTAGTTGTCCTTATCACCGTGAAGACGTCGGTAAAGGAAATAAGGAAGATATAGAGGACGTAAATGAGAGTTTTCTTTCAATGAAGGGTAATTTGGGTATTTTTAGAAAACTGAGGAAACAAGTTGTCGGAAAATAGCTTTAAATGGACAGATGTTCTTAATTGAGAACTTCATACAAAAACCTTAAGAACTAATTTGAAAAGTCTTAAGACTTGTGTCCTTTTTTGAAATAAGGCAAAAACTTGAGGGCTTATTTGAAAATTTCCTAAAAATTTATGGTGACAAAATATAGTGGCAGCAGATGTTTGGATGTTGTAACTTAGTACCAGTGCACCAATTCAATAGATTAGACATTTTCCAAGGGCTTCGATTGATCATAGCATCACCCCAAATAGGTTTTGGAAGACTAGCAAAACATCCAATTATTATATGTTATAGAGGTAGGCATCGATTTCGAAATTAAGCTCTAATTTTGCAATTGATTGCAAAATTGGAGCTCAATTTCGATTTCAATTTTGATTAGAGATGAATTTTAAGTTTGCTTGGGATTTACATGGAAAGTCCACTTTTATTAACCTGGTTCGAATTTTGATTTCAATTTTGGTTAGAGAGGAATTTTAAGTTTGCTTGGGATTTACATGGAGAATCCACTTTTATTAATCTTCTTTAAGAGAATTTAAGAGTCTCTAAGAATCCTAATTGTGCTTGGAAAGAAACTACTTTTCAATAGATTCATTCATCCACCGTTTTTATAGTAATTCATTCATTACTTTATACTATTTATATAATAGTATTTTTTCCCGGGCACATATTGCTAGTTTATTTTATTATAATGTTAGGTTGTTCAAAGTGTCCAAACCAAACACCACCCTTGGCAGTACTGGCCAAAAATTTCCACTTTTTTGGAGTGGGACTTGATGGGTCAGGCCCAAATAACTCAGTCCACAATGACGGGTCAGGCCCAAACCATAATGACGGATTAGGTGCAAGAGATTCAGTTCACGATGTTGGGACAGGTCTGTGTGACCCGAGTTCGTGTTGAGCCCAGGTCCAGATCCACTCATCATGGGTCGGGTCCGGGTGCGAATCCACGAAGTACGAAGTCAGCGCGTCGTTACCTTTAACCTGCTTTTACCAAGTCTTGCGGAGGAGATCCTACCCGCCTCGTCTGTTGAGGGCGGTTCGGAGACTCCGCCAAAAGAAAGCGTCCGCTGCTGAAGAGTCGTCCCCATCTGTTAGGGGACGACTATAAAACAAAGAGCCCCCTTCAGCACTGAGGGGCAAGCTATTTCCAATCAATATTTTATCATCATCTTTCTGTATTCTCTGAAATCGCTACACATTTGAGAAATAAAATCTTCACCTTAAAGTGGACGTAGGTCATACTGACCGAACCACTATAAATCTTTTCTCTCTCTTTCTCTCTCTCTCTCCATCAATTTTAACATTAATTACTCTATATTTGACCCGTGGTGCCGAATACACTTTTTGGCATCATCAGGACTCACCAGTAGTTTCATACGGTTGATTGATCATGTGTATTATCCATTAATCAGTTTGAAATTTTCACGTAATCGAATCAAACATGAGACTCCCAATTCGACTGAAACTAGGTCACAATGCCATCAATAGTATGAACTTTCTGTTCACACGAAGGCCTCTACTAACTAATAGCTATGAGGACCGAAAGATGCAACATAAATTTCATAATATATGAGGGGGACCTTGTTGAAAAAGTCTACTTGCTCCTATTATAATCAATCAGAATTGGCTTAAGTTTAATTGTAACTATACTATTTTCTTTTGTAGAATCTATGGAGTTTATTGTTGGTGCATGCATCGATGCTATGAAGAACGGATGGGAGTTTTTTACTAATCTTAGAAGCTTTGAATGTATTATGAGAAGCTTGAGAGAGAGAACAGATGAGCTGAGTGCTCGGGAGCATGATGTAATGATGGAAGTACGAAGAGAAGAGGAGGAGAAGGGAAAGAAGCGAAAAAGAGAGGTAGAGTTATGGTTAGATAATGTAAAAAGAGTTAAAAATGAAGTAGATAGTGTTGAAGAGAAGGTTAGAGAAGAGAGGAGATGGATTTTACATTATAGATTGAGAAAGCACATTGCAGATCTGGAAACTGAGGCAGTCCAACTTTATGATAAAAGCAGGTTCTCAAATGGGGTGGCAAATGAAATGGTGTTGGGGAGCGGAAGTCCACAACCTACATCAACGTTACTTGGTGAATCTGCTGACAGAACATTTCAAATGATATGGAATCTCTTATTAGATGTAAAGGTCAGAAAAGTTGGTGTTCATGGAATGGCAGGGGTCGGCAAAACAACCATTATGAAGCACATCAACAATCAGCTATTGCATTTAGATGTTTTCAAGAACATTATTTGGGTCACTGTCTCTAAAGCTCTTGATTTGCCTAGATTACAGCGTGAAATTGCCACTGCTATTGGTTTGGACCTGTCAAATGATAGTGATGATGAAGAAGAAAGAATAGCATCAAAAATATGTGCAGCATTGTTGCGAAGAGAGAAGTGTTTGCTCATTTTAGATGATTTATGGGAACCATTCTCTTTGGAGAGGATAGGAATTCCAGAGCCAATTCAAACAAACGGGTTTAAACTGGCTATAACAACCCGTTTACTAAAGGTTTGTACATGCATGGAGAGTGATAGAATAGTAAAAGTGGAGCTCCTTTCGGATGAGGAAGCATGGACATTGTTCAAAGAAAAAGTTGGAGGTCGCATTTTAGATTCTTTAGAATTAGAACCCATTGCAAAGTGTATCACCAAGGAATGTGGCCGGCTTCCACTAGCAATAATCACTGTTGGACGAGCTTTAAGGGAAGTGAGAGTTGTTAGTGTGTGGAGGAATGCACTTGACGAATTGAAACAATCATATGCAGAGATTCATGGTATGGGTGAATATGTTTTTCCTCGTCTGATGTTTGGCTACAACCGGTTGAGAAATGATAGGATCAAAGATTGTTTTTTGTATTGTGCCCTGTATCCTGAAGATCATGAGATAGATATTGATGGGTTGATAGAAAATTGGGTGGGGAATGGATTGATAGGTGAATTAGGAAATATAAAAAAGGAGAGGGACAAGGGAACCTCAATCTTGAGCGAACTTAAAGATGCATGTATGCTAGAGGATGGTAGGCCTACACCTCTTTTCAATATCCCAACAGTAAAATTGCATGATTTAATTCGGGATTTAGTCATAAAAATCACAAGAGAGAGCCCTAGGTTCATGGTCAAAGCTAGAGAGCAGCTAGAGGAGGCGCCAAGAGCGGAAGAATGGAAGGAAGATACCAAGAGGATATCACTGGTGGATAACAATATTAATAGACTATCAGGCCAACCAATGTGCCCTGAACTTAGTACCATGTTATTGCAAGAAAACAAAAGGTTGCAAAAGATATCCAACTCATTTTTTGAAAACATGCAAGGCCTCAGAGTTCTCGATCTCTCCTATTCTAGCATTAAATCATTGCCAAAATCCGTTTCTAAGTTGGAGAATCTTCGCGTGTTGAGATTATATTGTTGTGAAGATTTAGAAAAGCTGCCCTCTGTAGTGAAGCTAAAACAACTGAGGGTATTGAGCCTTGATTCGACATCAATAGAAGAGTTGCCACATGGGATGAAAGCATTAGTTAACCTTCAAAAGCTTAATCTCAACTATACAAATAAATTACAGTTCCTTCCAGCTGGGATTATATCTAAGCTACCGCTTCTCAAAGATCTACAAATGATTGAGAGTGGATGGAGATGGCCATCTAACATTGTAAAGGTAGCGGCAGATATTGAAGAAATTATAAAGTTGGCTCCAGTAGCTAATCTCAGACTTTCTTTTGAGGATGTTCAAAGTTTCATTAAATTGGTGGGATCTGATGTGTTAAGAAAAGTGGAAACTTTCTCCTTAGTTATAGGGGATCTATTTTCTATTCCGCTTTCTTATCTTGTGAATAATGCTGTAGTAATGGGTTGTGGTTCAGATGTGGGAAGCCATGCTAGCTCTATCTTTCTCCCTTGCGACACTTGCTCATTAGGTATTGAAGGATGCCATGATATCACTAGATTCTCTCAGTTTTCTTGCCTAGCAAATGCAACACGACTCAAGCACTGCCACATTGAGCAATGCGATGGGATGGAATTTATAGTAGGGGCTGGCGACAAGAGCTTACTCAATTTAGAGAGATTGGAACTATCCTATTTGCACAGTCTAAGGGCTCTCTCCAATGGGGTTCCCTCCATCGAAACTTACGCGAATCTCAAGCATTTGAGTGTTGGTGCTTGCAAGAAAATGAAGAATTTGCTATCGCTTGGGTTGCTGCAAAACCTTCAGACTCTGGAAAGAATAGAAATCTGGAGTTGTGTCTCGATGGAAGATGTAGTGGCAGGTGATTGGAGTGCTCTCACTACCTTCTCACTCCCAAACTTGAAGAGTTTATCTTTGCAAAACTTGAACGAATTGAAGAACATTTTTAAGACAACTGTCACTTGCTCCTCTCTTGAATCTTTGATAGTAGGCAAATGTGGCAAGTTGAAGAAGCTTCCTTTCACCACCCAGAACCTCCCACTCACTCTAAAGAGTCTGAAAGGAGATAAGGAATGGTGGGATGCATTGGAGTGGGACGATCCTGATGTGAAGATCCAACTTCAAGAACGTTTTATGATTACTCAATGATTGTTTCTCCTCCTTTAATTTATGAGGAGATTTTATGCAGCTGTGGTTTACTGTTGTCTTTTTCTTTTTTTAATTGATCTGTACTATTTCGTTTATCCGCAAATCATGTAATCAAACAGTGATGTATTGGAAAGTGTACACCAAAAACATTTTGCTGTGATATTTTCATCGAAACTCATGGACTCAATTGGCATATGGTTATCATATGTTTTAGATTTTAAGAACAGAATGAACATTCCTCACCACTTGTCCAGACAGTATTAGGCAAGAAGCACACCACCTTGTCCTTTCTTCTAATAAAATTTACCTTTACATGTGTGCTCCACTGAGGAACTGCTCAAACTTCCTCATAATCCGACCCACAGAGGATCCAGTTTCAATTGTAACATCGTATTATTTGATGAATTCTTATTCTCCATGTACATCGGGACCTAGAGCACTCGGCTGGCAACTTAAAAGAGACTAGGTTGACCTCTCATTTTCCTTTGAAAGATAAGATTTGTGATTGGTTTTGGACTTAGGTGCCTTGGATCAAACAACCAACTTCGTTTTCTTGTTGATAACTAATCTACACACCATTCTTCGTTTGATGGGACCAATGGGAGCTAAAACAAGATGTGTACTCTATTTTAAGCCAAATTTCTCTGTCGCTGGTTAGTAATAGTGGCTCTAATAGATGATGATGATGATGACTGCCATGTGAATTTAGCTTCTTATATTAAATAGTAGATTAATTCTCTCTCTCTCTCTCTCTCTCAGGAGCTCTCTCATCAAGGGGGTGCTTTTCGTGTCCTCTAATTAACTAAGCTACAGCTAAACTAATTAGGAGATTATTATTTGAAATTTGTCAGTTTATTTGAATCCATTTTACAAGATGGGCGTTTGTACAAACCCTGAGAACATATTTCCATAACCAACTTCTTACTTCCCTCTTATTCCCGCAAAACTTGGGATGGGGTAATACATCTAAATTTTCTTAGTAATGTACCACCCCTTTATCCTGCAATACCGACATGAACTAAATGCCATGCCTAAGCCAACCCACTCTAAAGAGTCCTTATAAAGGATTAGACTTTAGACCCACCAATGGATGATAGGTCTCCCCTGGCCCTTCACATCTTTGTAAAAAAAATAAAAAAATCAGCCCCATCCCTGATCATCATCACCCCTACCTGGGCCTCACAAGTTTAACGGTATACAGTCTATTTGGATGGGTGTGTAGTCAATCCAACAGTACAATATTACATCGGATGAAAGCAAAGGTGGGCCCCATGTGAAATTCAGGGGGGTTGTGTGTATGGTCCATTCAAATGAACCATCATGTGGGCCCCATCGCCAGTGCAGAAGATGCGCACCGGGCACACCTAATAACTCCTTTTATATATATATATATATATATATATATATATATATAGCATGTTGGCTCTTGTAGTACCGAGCGGAGGAGGAGATGGAGGAAGTTCAGATATAACAACCTGATGACTTCCACAAGTAGTATGCAGACAATAAAGTGTAGTCATTCTAACCCCGCACCCGAGAGCCTTAGGCTTACATGGATAGTGGCCATTTGTGTATGAAATACTTTTGTATATCTGTTCAACTTTGACTCTAGTTATGTTACTAATTCACCACTTACTTCGATCCTTATAGCTAAATGATAGAGGACCACGTGGACGTGTTTTTGATAAAAGATTACAATTGATCCCTAATCTCACGCACAATCCCCATTTTACGGTACGGGGGCGTGACAGAAATAGTGTTGGGGAGCGGAAGTCCACAACCTACATCAACGTTACTTGATGAATCGGCCGAAAAAACATTTTAAATGATATGGAATCTCTTATTAGATGGTCAGAAAAGTTGGAGTTCATGGAATGGCAAGGTCGGCAAAAAACTATTATGAAATAACAATAGAACGTATTAAATAATCTGATTGGTTCATTTTACTTATTTAATCCTTTAGGCCTTGGGTTTTTAAAGTACTATTTTAATTGTGATTGTATTATAAATTATATGTTAGTATTCATTTATAATTCATTAAAATAGTTATCAATATTTCTATTTAAAAATAAATCTATTATCTTATCATGGCCTGCATTGGGTGCGAGCCTTTTGCACTAGTCCAATTCTATATAAGGCTATGTGTTTAAACCTAAGCAAGAGAGATTTTAGGCAATTTTGGTATTGTGCGCAGACTTAATTTTTTCTTTTTCTTCTTTTCTTTTTAACACGAAGACCCACTTATAGAAATAGAAATCTAATGTCTTTATGATTATTCACGATGGGAGAATTTTTAGAAAGGTATAAAACTTTGGCATAATTAGCGAAATGGTCTCTAAAGCAGAATGTATCCAGCCTCTGGTCCTCGCAAATTATATTTAAGGGCTTTAGTTCACTCAGTAAGACAATTTGCAGCCAGAGGTCCCTACGTCCATACAATCGCATATTTCAGGAAAAATTTTCCCCTTCAACCGTTTTAGGCATAAAATTTTGAAATTTAAAATTTCAAATCTTCCCTCCTTCCTAAATCCTCTTGATCTTCACTCCCCCCTCCTTCCTAAACAAATTGGTATTTGATAAGAGATTGATTTTGATCTAGATCGGCCACACAAATCACAAAGAAGAGAAGGGATTATTCCCTGGTTACAGATCGGTTTGCGGGAGCAGATCTGATCGACGGATTCTGTGAAGGAGAAGAAGGTTCTTGTTGTGACCGGAAGTCTGATCCACCGTAACTTGCATGGTCGGAGATGGAGAAGAGCCCAAAAGCATGCCAGAGCTGGGTTCTGTTTCGACTGAAGAAGAAGACTAGAGAAGAGAGGATTCTTGGGTCTGCTAGATTGCACTTCACCGAGGAAAAAGACTCCTGTCGTCGCCATTTGAAGATTCCGGAGAAGGCCCGCCCGCTTCTGCCGTGGCCGAAGGAGGAAGAGCATTGGTTCTGGTTTCTATTCCAGAACCAGAACGTGAAGAAGACAACCCAGTTCTCTGGTCTTTTGTTCCAGGTCTAGTTTGGGTTAGGTTAGGCTGACCTAGCCCACGCAAATTTTTATCTTTTGAGTCAAATTTATCTGACTTTTTGTAAAATTTATCTGAGCTTTTATAAAATTTATCTGAGTTTTTGTCAAATTTATCTGTCTTCTGTCATATTTCTCTGTGTTTTTGGCAACTTTATCTGATTTTTGTTAACAATTTATCTGAGTTTTTTAGCAAATCTATTTATGTTTTTTGAAATCTGTTTGCGTTTTTTAATTTTATTTGAGTCTTTTGAAATTTATTTGTGTCTTTTCAAATTTATTTGTGTTTTTTTAAATAAATTTAATTGAACTTTTGGCAAATTTTTCAGAATTTTGGAAAATTGATTTATCTTAGTTTTGGCAAATGTGTTTACGTTTTTTAATTTTATTTTTGTATTTTAAAATTCATTTGCGCCTTTTGAAATTTATTTGCATTTTTTGAATTTTCTTTGGTTCTTTTAAGATTTATTTGAGTCTTTTAAAATTTTTTTACATTTTCTAAAATTTATTTGGATCTTTTGAAACTTATTTGCATCCTTTTAAATTTATTTGCACTCTTTTGAAATTTATTGCCTTTTTTTAAAATTTATTGCGTTTTTTGAAATTATTGCATTTTTTGAAATTTATTTGCGTTATTTTGAAATTTACTTGTGTGTTTTTAGAATTTATTTGAAAATCTCATTAATGGGATTCCATTAATCGTGGTAGTTGATCATTGTTAATGGGATATCCCACCAATCATGAGATATAATTTAAAGAAAGGGTAAATAAGACATTTTAGGTATGAGAATATGTGTGAAGGACCTTTTGCTACACTATTTTAGCTTCTTTTTTTTTTTTTTTTCTTTTTTTGAAACAGTAACAAAAACTTTCATTAAAGGAGAAAGAAAATACAAAAAGAGAAAAAGGGAGGTACAAAAGGATTGTGCCCCGTCTAACACAAATTCCATAATGACACCCTCCCAAAGAGACACCCTCTCAACCCCTTGTTTAGCCAAAGTATCGGCAAAAGAGTTGGCCGATCGTAGTTCGTGACGGAAGACCACAGAGGAAGATATTGACAACACTCGGATCTCATTAAAAATGAATTGAAGTTTCTAAGGGTTGATCTTTTTATTAGACACTCAAGCAATTGCATTAGAAAGAGTCACTCTCCACAATAAGGGCACCTTGAAAATATCTCTTAAAGCAACGAAGAGCTTCTATAATAGCAAGCACCTCCGCTTCATTGGAATAACAGACGCCAACATTCTTTGAAAACATAAAAAGGACCTCACCACTGGAATCACAGGCTGCATGAGTTTAGTTTGTGGATTGTTTACATTAAATTCATGCTTTGAGGGACCCACGACCAAAGCCCCCTAAAACTTTTGCCTTATATATATATTTTAATTTCATATGATAGGAATCAGTCCAATTATAGATTTTAGTAAAAGACAAATTATAGAGAATAGAAAGATTTTACAAGTGGTAGGAAAGAGTTATCGAGAGTGCAGAGATTACAGAGGAGAGTTTTTTAGGAATTTATCCATATATATGTGGCGGTGCTGGGAAGAGTTATTAAGGACGCCAAGATTTTAGACGATAAATTTTAGGGATGTATCTACCCGCAATGGGTCGTGCTAGCCTCACAAGTAGGCGCCGCGTGTCACGCCAAACCACCAAAGGAGCTGGTTATATATAATTGGGATAATAGTAGAATACCTACTTGTACTTTGGTCATATTTCAGATTACCCCCTGTACTTTGGTCTTTCGTACTAAACCTACCTATAGTTCTAATTAACATGCAAAACTCATGGATTCTGTTAGTATTAATGGTGTAGGTCGTATAAATAGTGTCTAGTGCATACTGGCGGCAAATTACTCGCCCAAAAAGACTTATTTGCCCCTAGGGAGAAAAATTCACAGGCCCGCTTTTTTTTTTTTCCTCTCATTTTTCCCTTTCCAAATTTCTAAACATAATCATTCTGCAACTCTCCCTCTCTCCAACTAATACAAAAAATCTCTGGCCTGCGTTTTGACGCGTGGAGAATCTCCTGCCAATCGATCTTTTTCACCTCAATATGCAGAGGTTGTCCGCACCACTTTCAGGTTCAGCGATGACAGCAGCGGCGAGCGCTCTGCCCTGTATGCCGTCGGACCCCTCTCCCTTGCCCCTATCTTCATGCTCAACTTGGTGTGATTCTATTATGGAGGTTGTGGGGTTTCATCCTTGAGACAGTTTTGAGACAAACATAGGAGGGTTTTTACCAAAAAGAAAAAAAAAAGAAAGAAAAGAGGGTTGGACTGATTGGGATGAGCTGCAATACTGCCCAGTTATTTTCACTGGAGAAGAAGGATTCATTTCCTACCCAGTTATTTACAACACATTTGGTATGTGCCTCAAGCTGTGCAGATTGCCGTTGCTGATCTGAAACCATTTGATTGCTGGAAGGATTTGGAAATTGCTGCCCCACCTGGGAAAGATACATTGGACATGTTTCCAAGCAAGTTCATATTGCCATACTGGGAACGGGGTGAGATTAGCGAAGGAAATGCAGGCTGTTGAGATGGGACTGACTCACCTTGAGTTCCCAAGATCCCATAGTTATTGCGGAGAAGAGAAGGCGAAATGCACGGTGGCGAGTACCAAAAACACAACTAAGAACAAAGAGAACTAAAACAACGAGAGAAACGCTACTCCTGAACATCCTAATATTTCTCTCTACTTGTCAAGAAGAATCTTCCTACTTCCTATTCCAAAAATCTTAAGAATCCTCTTATTATTACAACTTCAGCACCAAATACAATACCAAAGTCCCAAACTGCCAAACAAAATAAAATCACTAACAATCCCTGATCCCAAAAATCCCAAAAACCACTCTCATCATAACCACTGGTACATAAACCGATCGAATCTCATCCTTAGAATCAGCTAAAATACTAAAGGAATCGAGTTGAAAAATGCAATCTTTTCCCCAAAACCACTTCACTTAATTTGATATGGATATGCAGACGAGAGAGGGAGAAGAGTCAATTTGGGGAAACGTCAAAACACATCTTATATATGAAGGGGTAAATTTGTCATTCCATTTTTTCCATCACGGTCGTCTCTATTTGCATTTTGATTTAAACTACAAGTAGGTTTAGTACAAAAGACCAAAGTACATGAGGGTAGTTTGAAGTATGACCAAAGTACAGGTAAGTATTCTGCTATTATCCCTATATAATTTCTATGTATTCAATTACTATGCCCATGTTTGGCATCACTAATTTTTTCTTCTATTTCTCAAAATCTCTAAATCGGGCAGAGGTTTTGAGAAAAGAGGCGTTCGACAGCGTTTGATAGCCTTTTTTTTTTTTTTTTTTTAAAAAAAAAAAAAGTAGAGGCAATGCTTCTAATTCCTACAGCCCACCATTGATAACTTGTAGAAAGTAGAGAAAAAAAAAGAGGTAGGTGAATAGTGTTCTTACCCATTCATGCCTCAATTATTTTTTTTTCTCAAATTCTTAGAGTGTCAATAAAGATCCAAACCGTTGGAAATGTTCAAACATTAAACACGGCGATGACACCAAATCACATCCGTTGAATCATCACCAATCTCGAGATATGTGTAAGAAAGGTTTCACAAGATCCAATTTTCTGGAATCTGTGCTCCCCAAATGCAAAATTCACATTGTTAGATCTCTTTTGAATGTTGAAAATGGTTGCGTGGTCAATTTTCAAGGCTTGATACATTGAGGATCTCTCAGTATTTGCGAAACAATATCATCATTAATGTATTATGCACAATATTGGACTTGGCCATGAGTAGTAATTGTTTTCTACTTTTTATATTATTTATGGGAGTCTAAATCAAGATCCAAACTGTTGAAAATGTTAAAAAGATCAAACACAACCATGACCTCAAATTTCAGCCGTTGGATTTTCACCAATCTTGAGATATGTAAAAAAAAAAAAAAGTGACCCATTGGATGGAGTTTTCTAAATTATGTGGGCCCCAAACACAAGATCTAAACCGTTGGATTTCTTCGGAAGGCTAAACATGGCCATAAGATCAATCTTAAGGCTTGATACCTTGTGGATCTCGAGAGATTTATGAAAAACTTTCAACCATTGATAAAAAAAAAAAAAAAAATCTATTTAACATTGATGTTTGCATTACCAAATAGTTCCTTTGATTGTAACATTTTTTTTTTTTTTTTTGTAGCTCTTTTTTTTAATAGCTCTATTTTGACGGGTCTATCAAAAAAAGAGGAGATACCAAACAAGGCCTATGTATGCAATGCTATTAAACCAACAAGCCATCAGTAGAAAAAAAACACAATCAGTAGAAAAAACAATAAAGACACTGCTCTTTTGAAGATATAAACCAATACTCCAATGATGCAACATTGGCAACTAATTGAGTTTTAACAAAATAAGCAAATTGGCAAGTCTAGTTTGTCTATTACAACGCGGTACGTACTGGACTGGTCAAAAGATTGTGATGCATCTATCACCTTATGGCCAGCGACCAGCGACCCGGCATGATTGTAAAACCAAAATATGTAATTAATCAAAGCCTTGGTTACATAACTCTCTGTTTCTGCATCTTTTTTTATCTATATCTATCACTCGTAAAGTCCTACGGCTTAAATGGGAAAAAAAATTGATGTCGAGCAGGAAAAAAACAATAAACAAATTAGTCTTGAATCCTGAAAAACATGAAGAATTGAGAAATTCAGACATCAAGCTCCGGTGGATCTTCTGGCAGCATCCGGCACTTGGTGCCACAGACGGGGCATGAAGAGCGCGAGGCCAACCCCTCCATGCACTTGACATGAAATTGGTGGGTGCAACTGGGCAACACAATGAGCTCATGATCTCCAGACTTGAATTCAGATAAACAGATGGCACACTTCCCCAGCTCCGTCCCTCCTAGCTTTGCTCTGTCTGAAGCATCCTCTTCCGGTGGGAGATTCACTGGTTTAATGCGGACATGGAAATAATCACAGAGGGAGGAGACTGCAACGACAACGACAACGATAATCACCGGCATAATGCCGAAGCAAGCCCAGAGAATGGTTATGATGTGAAAATTCCTGGAGGGTCTAAAATACAACCCTAACAGAATGTAAACGAAATCCCAGCACAGATATGAATATGGAAATAAAAAACCTAAGTTAATCAATCAAACAATCAACAAGATAGACACACGATTTTTTACGTGGAAAACCCTGGGTAGGGAAAAAACCACGGGACCTAGCACCGGTCCAAAAAGATCAAGCACTATGAAATCGAAGGTTACAAGATAAACTCATTCCCCTTTACAGTTGATCACAACCTAAGGACCAAAGCGATTCTTGCTGACGAACACGCCGTTCACCTTCTCCAGCACTTCAATCTCCACGCCTTAAGCAAGACGAATTGGATGGAACATGGATTGAAAATCTCCAGAGAACAAAGCTTCAGCACATGTCTTTGACACACAAACTCTCTGGAGGAAGATAATCTCTCTTAAGGTATTCTAGGGTTTTGATCTGAGAGAGGTGTATATGTTTATCAAGGGTTTAAACCCTTAAATAGGCTTCTGTACTCGTATGGGAAAGTTCTGTTGTAATGGGATGGAAAGATTAGAGTTTTAGAAAGAGGTGGCTAAAAAACAGCTGTGACACGCCGCTGGCCGATCGATCGGACTGCAGGTCCGATCGATCGGACTGTCATATAACTGGGACAGAATTCTGGCCGATCGATCGGATTCAGGAGGCGATCGATCGGATTCAGGAGGCGATTGATAGGATTCAGGAGGCGATCGATCGGTCTGTCTTTTTGCTGAAAACACTCTGTATCCTGATGCTTTGGAATTCTTCTTCAAATCAAGATGGTCCATCTAAGAAATACAAATTACATTAAATCCCATGTTTTGTCCACCCAATGAATTAGCCAACACTAAAAAATACTAACAATCTCCCCCTTTGGCAATTCATGGACAAAACATCTAAATACATTTGATTCTACCCAAAAACTATTCAAAAGCAAACGACCAACTTCCATAGCTCCATAATTGATACCTGCATTACCTGTCAACGACAATCTTGGACAAAAGATCATGATCATATGAAAAATCAAGAACACATATAAAATGAAAAGCAAGCAAGATAAAACTAAGATATGAACTATGAAGTAAGTAACTGAGTTAAATCTCCCCCTGAGTATCTCCCCCTTTTTGGCCATAAATTGACAAGGGAAAAACAATTAAGAGTAGAAGGGACCAAAACAGCAAAAACACATGAGTATATTATACAAAGAAACATATCCATCATTCTTCTTAAAAAAAATATGACATTCAAAATGGAAGTACAATGTGAATAGCTGAGTCATTGACACTAAGACTAGAAAGAAGTTGCAACACACGAAATAATGTCATCATCCAATACCAAAATGACAAACTCCAAACACCCAATATTTCTACCAAAACCAAAGATAAGCAAATAGAAAGTAGAAAAGAGAGAAGAGGAAGAAGAGATACCTCAGAAAGAGCAACCAATCCCAGTGGAAAACCCTTGAGTGTGAGGGAAAATTTTGGTTCTACGGCTGAAAAAAAGAGAGGATGAAAGAAAAGGAAGACAGGCGGAATGGTGTATATAAGACATGGGCACTAAAGAAACGAGCTAGAGAAATTAGTGAATCCCTAATGATCATACACTAAACCTTTTACCAAGTGTAAGAGTGGAAGTGAGAGTGAACAATTTTGAAACAAAAATTAGTCTGTTCTAGGATAAATGACATAATCACACATAACAGACTCAACTCCCTTTTTTTTTTTTTTTTTTTGTTTGTTTGTTTCTTTTGTTCCTTTTTTTTTTTTTAATTGCCCAAATAAGATCCATCATTGGTGACTTTCACACTAATGAGTATGGTAGCCTTCTCTAATGAAACTTTTCAATCATATAGTAGCTATCACACATACTCGTAGGTAGTCCTGACCTCTGGTAGCCCCACTTTTTTTCTTTTTTTTTTTTTTTTTTTTTTTTTTTTTTTTTTTTTTTTTTTTTTTTTTTTTTTTTTGAGTCAGGAGAGAAGAGTACTGAATATATGCAACTACACCATAACCAGCAAACTGTGAGGTTGTGATAGTGAAAAAAAAAATATCTCAAACTTGGCAAAAAAAAATTCAATGAATCACAAGATAGAGAAGACACTAACGACCAATGAAAGAGAGTGAAAGGAACTAAGGGTGTGAGCAAATACCAAGAGACTTACGAAGAGAATCAAACCGAGTTGGGTCCAAAGGTTTTGTAAGAATATCAGCGAGTTGATTTTCCGTAGGGATATGCTCTAAGGTAATGACCTTCTCTTCAACCAAATCTCTGATAAAATGATGCCTTATGTCTATGTGTTTGGTTCTGGAATGTTGTACCAGGTTTTTAGAGATGTCAATGGCACTCTTGTTATCACAATAAACAACCATTGTGGTCTGTGCAATGCCATAATCAGATAGCATTTGTTTCATCCATAACAATTGTGTGCAACAACTCCCAGCCGCAATGTATTCTGACTCAGCTGTGGATAGTGAAGTGGAGGTTTGTTTCTTGCTGTGCCACGCAACTAAATTATTTCCTATAAGAAAATAGCCACCTGAAGTATTTCCCCGAACAGCCACCAAATTATTTTCATTGACAACCACATAGCAATTATCGGAATTCTTTTTACCAGAAAGAACATGTTTTCCAAGACTGTCTACAATGGAGCAAGTATTTGAGGAAAAATGAACCTCATTACCAGATTCACAGAATTGACTTATACTTAGCAAGTTTGATTTAAGACCATCAACTAGGAAAACATTATTGATAGTTGACATACCTGGTATGTTGACAGATCCTTTACCAACAACTTTAGATTTGCTTCCATCTCCAAATTGAACATTACCACCCTCATGACTTACAAGTGATGTGAAAAGGGACTTATCCCCTGTCATATGTCTAGAGCACCCGCTGTCTAAGTACCAAACATGTGAACTTTGTGCTTTAAAAGCAGTGAGAACCACATTGCAGTGAAGATCAGATTTACGTACCCAAATGAATTTTTGTTTGACCTTATTAGGGGTCAAATTGATCTTCTTTCTTTCACTTCGAAGTTTCTTTCGCAATTTATTGCAATGAGGCCTTATATGTCCAATGATTCCACAAAAGTGACAGGTGGGGACATATTGACGATAAGGTTTATAATTATTGAGATTGGAGTTCACAAGTTTAGGTTTAGAAACAGCAGGTTCTATAGCAAAAAGTGTATTTCCCCGAACAAACTTACCTGTGTTATTGGAGGAGGATGCACCGTAGTCAAATCCAAGACTATGCTTGTTGCTAGATACTATTTGTGCACCCAGTATTTCATCAAGTTTCTTTGATCCTGTATTCATCCGATGAATATCAGCTTTGGTAGAGACCAATTCAGCAATGGTTGTCTTGAGTTTGTCAGAGATGCTATCTTTTTCAGTTTTGCAGGAATCTAGTTCTTTCTTTAGGAGTAAAATTTCTTTGTCAGCTTGAATAGAGTGCTCTTGAAGTAAGTCACGTTCATTCCCTGCAGAAATCAATTTGTCAGATAAAATGGCACGCTGTGATTCAAGTTGAGATACTTTACCTTGGGATTCATTGAATTCAGTTTTAAGAACAAGATTTTCTTTTTCAGCAGCTTTCCATTTTCCTTTCAGAATATCATTCAATTGTGTCATCCTCCTTGAATGTTTGAGGAGACTGTGATATGCTTCTACTAAATCATGTTCATTATCTGACAAACAATTAAGATCATCTGAAGTAACTTCATCTGATTTTTCCACACCTTCCTGCAACAAGGAATCGTTAGATCTTGCCATAAAAGCCATAAACTTTCCATGTTCTGGTGATGATGATTCAGGTTCACTTTCATTGCAATCTTGTTCTGAATCATCATCCCACGTTACATTCAACACCTTTCCTTGAGTTCTGAAAGTCCTATTTACACATTGAGAAGCATAGTGACCAAAACCTTTGCATTCAAAACAGTGAGTACTCTTGGGAGGGATTTTGGACACATTTTTCTCAGGATTTTGACCAGTATTGGATTTAAATGAAGAAGAAGGCTTATACTGTCCTTTTTGAGTAGTATTTTTAAAATTCTTTTTAAAATCCTTTCTATCATTTTTCAAAAAATTTTTGAACTTTTTAACAAATAGGGTATCAAGGTCTGGGTCATCGGTCTCTTGTTCAGAGTCATTCTCATGCTCCATAAGAGACTTCAAAGCCATTCCTTTAGCTTTCTTTGTTTTTCTAAAATTGGCTTCAAAGGTTTGCATGTTGCCAACTAACTGATCAACTTTAATTGAATCCAAATCGTTGGACTCCTCAATAGCAACAACTTTTGGGTCAAATCTTTCAGGAAGAGATCTAAGAATTTTTTTAACAATTTTATGTTCAGGTATGACTTCTCCTAAGTAGAAAGTAGAATTCACATTAGTAGATAACTTATCATAGAAATCATTAAAAACTTCATTTTCATCCATTTTCAGATTCTCAAACGCAGTAGTTAAACTCTGAAGTTTGGATTGCTTAACTTTGAGAGTACCTTCATGAACAGTTTCTAATATATCCCATGCTTCCTTAGCAGTTTTGCAAATAGATATTCGACGAAATTCAGCAGGAGAAACACCATTAAATATTGAATTTAAAGCTCTACCATTAAAATTGAAGGTTTGTTTATCCTCCTTGGACCATTGAGGCATGGGTTTTTCAATGACTTTGTTGTCGTCAGTGGTAACAGTAGGCAAGGTATAACCAAAAACAACAGAATTCCAGACATCCACATCTATGGATTGAAGGAAGGCAGTCATTCGAACTTTCCAATAGTGATAGTTCGATCCATCCAAGAGTGGGGGTTTGGAAATAGAAGATCCATCTCTAAAATTGTCCATATCAGAAATCTGTGAAGATCTCACACAATAACTTAGTGTGAATCAGCTCTGATACCAATTGAAAATTCCTGGAGGGTCTAAAATACAACCCTAACAGAATGTAAACGAAATCCCAGCACAGATATGAATATGGAAATAAAAAACCTAAGTTAATCAATCAAACAATCAACAAGATAGACACACGATTTTTTACGTGGAAAACCCTGGGTAGGGAAAAAACCACGGGACCTAGCACCGGTCCAAAAAGATCAAGCACTATGAAATCGAAGGTTACAAGATAAACTCACTCCCCTTTACAGTTGATCACAACCTAAGGACCAAAGCGATTCTTGCCGACGAACACGCCGTTCACCTTCTCCAGCACTTCAATCTCCACGCCTTAAGCAAGACGAATTGGATGGAACATGGATTGAAAATCTCCAGAGAACAAAGCTTCAGCACATGTCTTTGACACACAAACTCTCTGGAGGAAGATAATCTCTCTTAAGGTATTCTAGGGTTTTGATCTGAGAGAGGTGTATATGTTTATCAAGGGTTTAAACCCTTAAATAGGCTTCTGTACTCGTATGGGAAAGTTCTGTTGTAATGGGATGGAAAGATTAGAGTTTTAGAAAGAGGTGGCTAAAAAACAGCTGTGACACGCCGCTGGCCGATCTATCGGACTGCAGGTCCGATCGATCGGACTGTCATATAACTGGGACAGAATTCTGGACGATCGATCGGATTCAGGAGGCGATCGATCGGATTCAGGAGGCGATTGATAGGATTCAGGAGGCGATCGATCGGTCTGTCTTTTTGCTGAAAACACTCTGTATCCTGATGCTTTGGAATTCTTCTTCAAATCAAGATGGTCCATCTAAGAAATACAAATTACATTAAATCCCATGTTTTGTCCACCCAATGAATTAGCCAACACTAAAAAATACTAACATGATGCGTTTTGTTTTGTCGTCGGCATGGGCAAGGGATAAGAGCATAGTTACAGTGACAGCGGCCATGGTATTTTTGGATATTTTTTTTCAAGAGAGTTTTTTTCTTATGAGACTCTATTTATAAGGTGAGAGAGAGAGAGAGAGAGAGAGCTGGGTGGAGAGAGAGAGAGCTGGGTGGAGTCAGAATCACAAATGGAGTCTATAATTATGGAATGGAGTTTGTAAAGGAATAGGAATGCTTATTATTTGATAGTTGTTAGGTTTAAAAGAGGTACTTTCGATTCGTTTGTAATTATGGAATGGAGTTTGTAAGGGAATAGGAATGCTTATTATTTGATAGTTGTTAGGTTTAGAAGAGGTACTTTCGATTCCTAGTAAAGAGTCTTCTTAACTGTCGGCCTTAACTTGTGTAGTTAGATTTCTAGACGATCACTAGTTGTGGAATAACTTTATTACTTTAAGATCACTAATGGTAGACGAGTACCCAAAGACCTCCTAATGAGAAGTGGGTCCCACAATACAGGTGATAACCATTATTGAATGTGTTGAATAATGGCTGGATAGAAATAATAAAGTTTTTTTTTTAAATTAACTTAAAAAAAAAAGAAATCTAATTATTCGTCATTTGGAAAACTTGATCGTCTCCTTCCTAAAACAGAGCACCTTGTTAGCATGTTGGTGAAGAAGAGTGGTGGTGGTGGTGATGGTAACAAACGCACGATGATGGTGATAATGGTGGCAATTGTGGTAGGATGATAATGGTGAGGTCATGACAATGATCATAATGCTAAGTGGTCATGATGATGATGATCTGGTAGTGCTAATGAGCGGTGGTGTCGATGAGTGACAATGATTGTGGCGAAGGTAATGGTGACGATGGAGATGGAGGTGATGATGGTCATGGTGGCCGTCGTAAGGATGTAACGATGATGGTGATGGTTATGATGGTGATGATGATGCTAAGGGGTGGCAGAGATGATGATGATGATGATGATGATGATGTTGGGGCGATGATGATGAGTGGCAATGGTACTGATGGGTAGTGCGTGGTGGTGGTGGTGATCACGATGAAGATGACGATGACGACGATGTTGAGAGATCACGATGATGATAGTAGTGATAGTACGTGCTGGGATGGTGTTCATGACGATGATAATGACAATAAAAATGATGGCAATCATAATGAAGGGATAATGATGGTGGGGTGGTAGTGATGACGGTGGGGGTGGTGGTGATAACAGTGGTATCATAATGATGAGTTAGGTGCCGATGATGGTTTGAAAGTTTTCTTAATGATAGAAGAAGGTTGAAAAGTAAATTTAAGTAGTTTATTTTAAAGGTGAGCCCACTGAGTGATTCGAATTGACAAATTAGACCAAAATAAAGTGTTTAATATATAAGTGATTAATCTAATAATAAACCCTACTCTAATCTTGGAACTTCCTCAAATGTATATTATAATCGACATCATCTTTCTAACAAATCAATTTACAATCCATTGCATTCTTCAAAAATTGAAAATTGCAAAAACAATAAAATATTTAAATATTACAGTATTATATTCTGACCATCATCATCATTGAATCCTTGCCCCATGTATCTTGGGGTTGGCTACATGCTTTTTGTTTCTTTGTTTCAATTTGTCTTGAGCCAATTCCATAAATAAGTTGAATCTTTTCGTACAACAATATCTTATTTGGCCTATCATTTTACGTGGTGGGCCATTAACATACATAGAAAAGCTTGAATTATTTTTGTATATACCCCTCTGATGTTTTTAATATTGATAAATAGGCCCCTACTCTAAAACTTTAATACTTCTCAAGTCCTAAAATACGACAGGTTGGTGGTAATGAGAAGCTACCATTAGTTGAATTATGATTTTTTTTATATAAAAATGACAAGTTTGATCTTATATCCATTAAACAATAGTCATTATTTACAAAGGAATTTTTTTTATATATCCCCTGAGATTTCTAAGATTTTCATATAGGCCCCTGTGGTTTTAATATTATAATTTTCATGTCCGAGAATGTGTATGATATCAATGATTTCGCTCCATACATGAACCCTAATCCTATACTTTGAACAATCATGTATGGATTGAGATAAATTATAAGTAGAGATCTTTTGTTGGCGCTATTATTGATTAGGATTTAATCAAATGACCCCTTTATAGATAATTCCTTTCCATAATTTACTGTAACTTGTGTGTCTTTAATAACTTGGCACGTCTGATTCCAGAGGTTTAAAATTTGGCTGAGTCCGCGAGTTGACTTGTCCGACTCGACTTGGACTCAGTCATGGAGGCGACTTGGCCGACTTCTTATATAAGGTTTTTTTTTTTTTTTTTTTGCCCTTTTCTACTTTCAGGCAGAGGAGAGAGGGAAAGGGTGAGTGGGTGATGGAGGTGAGGCCATGAGGGAGGTTAGAGATTGAGTTTGAGCTGTTGTTTGGTTTGGTTGATGGGAGGAGAGGAATTCATGGACGGGGGTTGGGTGATGGAGGTGAAGGCGTAAGGAAGGTTAGGTTTGAGTTTAAGGTTGTGATTGGGTTTCGTCCAATTTCCTCCTACATGTAACTGTCAAAACGCTCGACTGTTATGAATTATTGGGGAAATATTAATTTTGGTCAAGAGTGAGAGTTGGAGAGTGTTACACCCCGACCCGAATTAATCGTGATTAAGCTTAATTAATTGTGAATAATGCTAATTAAGCATGGATAATTGAATTAACTAAGGTTAATGACCAAGAGAGAGATAAATTAGTCTCAAATGACACATTAAGCCTAATGAAACTGATTTGAATGAAATTGAATTGATTAAAATGAGTTTGGACTCAAACAAGGTGAACTAAGGACTTTTTCGAAAATACGGATTTATACGTATTTCGTCAAATACGGAAATTCTTGATACCAACGTGCGTATCTCGAAGAGTACGTCAACTTTCATAACAAACGCGATTCCATTTGACATCAAATGGGCCAAGTGAGGAGTCATTTGACTCAAAATGAAAATAGGTGAAATGTAAGGGGGTTTTGGTGTGAAGAGGCCTATATTAGAATCAAATGAGAGAAGGAGTTCATTTCTCATTTTCCTCTCAAGGGAAACCCTAGAGCATTCTCCATTTTCTCTTCCTCTTCCATTCCTCTTGATTAAGAGTGAGATTCAAGAGTGATTGAGTGATCTTGAAGAAGGAAGCATCAACTTCATCTTATTCCCCAAGCAAAAACCACCATTGTTGAAGTGTGGAGCTTGTGAGAAACCTCAAGAACCCATTTTCCTTGAGTTACAAGTAAGTAAAGGACTTCCTTTATGATTTCCAAGTTCCATTAGTGATTATGTAGTGGTTTCTAGCACCAATGACTCATGGGAGTTCATTTGGGTGTTTTTCTTGATTAGGGTTTGAAAAGGGGATTTTAATCTCAAGCCAAACCAAGACAAAAGAGGGTTTTGAGTTTATTGGCTTCACTAAAGGCAAGTGTAAACTTTCCTTGTAATTGTGTTAACCATTATAGTAGTGTATGGTGTTTTCATGGATTGCACATGCACTTTACATTTATTTTTGGATTCATTATGGATGCTTAATGAAGTAATTAAGGTATTATTAGAATTGTCATAATGAATAAATGTGAATGGATGTTGTATAAAGAGGGAACAGGAGGTTCCATGTATTGTGCAAGTAGAGAATGAAGGGGAGTGGAAATAGCTTCAGAAAGTAGCATTAGACTGCTATTTCGGAGCCCAAACAGCAAGCAGTCTCGCTTGAGCGAGCTTTGGGCTCGCTAGAGCGAGCTGGCCTAGTGGGCCCAATAAGGGCAACTTCAAAATGCCATAACTTTTGAACCGTAAGTCGGATTTTGGACTTCTATATATCGTTGGAAAGCTCTTGGAATGTAGAATCTAATGGTCTACATACCATTGTGCTTGGAAGACTCAAAGTTGGGTCCAAACAAAGGTGATTCTAATTGAATTGAAAGCTCATTTGATATGTGTAAATAAGCCTATAAATCAGTCTAAAGACTATTTATAGTGTAAATGAGGTTTAGGAACTATCGAAGAAGGAGTATTGATTAGGTTTGATTGACTAAGTGGTTAATCAAATATATTTAACGTATACTTGAAATCTCTATAAGTTAGTATCCATGGATTTGGAACTAGAATAGATTATCGATTAGTTACCGAAACTAATAAAATTCGTAAGTTAATGTCTATATTTAAAAAGAAATGAGCCTATTGATTATATCAAGGCTATTAATATTATTTTACCTCCATGGGTGTTAATTAAGGGGACTTTAATGTACAAAATTCACATAAATTGTGATGTCCATCGAAAATAGCACGTACATTAAACAACTGAGGATTACACCCGAACGGTGGATTAGGATTGGAATATGATTGAGTAAAGCCATATATGGTGAGTATTACTCTCATTGTGTCACTGTGATCAACCTAATGAGATTGACATTATTGTCATTCCTTTCTTTTGTCATGAAAGGAATCATTGAACTGAATTGGATCCATAAGTGGATGTCTTACTGACTGTTATTGATCATTGAGTCTGGCACTACCTAGCGATTGTATTAGAACTCCAAGTAAGTTCAATGAAAATGAATGATTAATCCTGCTGCAGCAGATGGTATTGGGGGTGTTCCGGAGCTCCGTGGTGATGCTAGTGTCTCTGGCCCGGGCACTGGTAAGTCCCACTTATACATCTGATCATAGCTTCGGGTAGTGATTGAAGCCTCCCTTTGAGGGGAGATGGTAAATGAATAAATCCCGATCATATCTTAGGATATTGATTGAAGCCTTCCTTTTAGGGAAGATGGTAATGAATTGAATGAAATACAATTTAAGAATGCTATGGTAGTTGCCAATCGGTACATGTATACTGACTGACACTGACTGTCATTGTCTATTACTGTTATTATAGAATTGTCTAGATTTCTCTAGCATTGAAATTGTCATTATTGCAATATGGATGTATTGATATACTTTATTGCAAGAATTGTTTATACATTGTTGAACCGTCGTGTTCACTAGTGTTATTGATGGCATTACAGGCCAGGTTGCCCCTGCCAGTGTTGCAGCGCCCTCGGCGCCAGCGGAGGAGACCGCTCCGGTTCCTCCGGGAGGATTGATAGAGTGGAATCGGCGGGATACCATTTGACTTGGTATCCGAGTGCGATTGGAACTTTTGATAATATTTTGAGAAAATGTTCATAGATTCATTTTGGGATTGTAACTAATGGTTGTCTGCATAGTATTTTGTATATGCAGCATTTGTCAAATGTATATTGAAAACAATACATGTATAAGGACTTTCTTTTGTATACATGTGAAAGATAAGTTGTGATTGTCAAATATATATTATTTCCGCAAAAGTTCTATATTTGACAGGTACTTGAGATGATATCCCTTGTGGATCTCGTGATAACTTCGGTTAATTCGGGGTTCACGGGAGTAAGTATGTTAATCACGGCTCGGCTCGGGCCCGGGTCGTGACAGAGAGGAGGCTGTAGGGTTTTTCCTTTCACCTTTCTTGTCGTTAAGCATTCTATTATTGTTTTTCCAGAGTGAACGAGAAAGTTCTAAATGGGCCTTTTTTTTTTTTCGTCGTTGTACTTGAGCCTTTAAATTAAGGACTCCTCTCTTAAGCTCGTAGAATCATCAGCTCACATGCCAGCTAAACGTCTAGTAGGGCTCACTTGATGATCGCTATGAGAGGTCCATAAAATAAGGACTCTCTAATCGTAGTTGAGTATCTGTTTTGGCACCCATATGAATAGATTGAACCATAGGAGTGATTGTACAATCATTTTGAAAGATAAAGACTTGTCAGCTGTAGATCAATTAAGGGATTAGGATCGTCATTCGAGACTCCATCACAGCACACATGTAGATGGGGTAGAGAATTTCGATCCCCATTGATCCTATCCTAGGGTAGGCCTATAGTTCTCTCTCTCTCTATATATATATATATATCTATTACCCTTATTATAAAAGGGAAGAAGTGTCCTGCTTCTTCCCTTTCTCTACACACCTAGGTCCCTCATGCATGATGTTTAGCCCGTGGCTCATCCGGCGAGGCCCACGTGCTTCTTCCCTTTCTCTACACACATAGGTTCCTCTTGCATGATGTTTAGCCCGTGGCTCATCCGGCAAGGCCCACGTGAAGGGTCACTAAATTACTAATCTTCTAACAAACACTGAAACACCATATCCTTTCATCATCTCTTCATCTCCCCGTAGGAACCGATGCTGAAAGGTAAGATTCTTCTACGAAAATCCCTTCTTTTCTTCTTTATTCCATCTTGATCTGCCTGGTTCTTATTTCATTTTCTTAATTTTTTTTTTTGTTAGGGTTTGGCTCTCTTGGAATCAATTATTCATCTCTCCATCAGAAGGAGTTTTTTTTTTTCCCCTCTTATAAAGAGGATAATACCCTCTTCGGATCTTCTCCTAACCCACCCAACCTTCCATTTTACAATATAAGTGCATGTCTGGCTTATTGCCTTTGCTGAAAATCTTGTGTGTTAAAATGAGTTTTTGCTGACAATATTCTGATCCGAGAATTAGGCCTTCTTTGGCAAATATTTTCTAGAATATTTTTTTCTTGCAATTATCATGTTGATCTTGATCATTCACATCATTCCAGACCCTTCCATGGTAAAATTAATTTCTCTCTCTCTCTCTCTCTCTCTCTCTCTCTCATCTGTTAAATAGTTATCTAAATTGGTAGTTTTCTTGTGACCTTTTTTTTATTGTTGTTTTGCTTGTCTGTATAGAAAATGCCCACCATCTCTTTGTTTATGTTACTCTAATATTTCTTTATGGTTGTAAAAGAGTGCTTACCATGTGTTTGTTTATATTCCTCTGTTAAGAAGTAAAAAATATGGCATAAACCTTGATGTGGGTTTGTTAATCTTAGATGAAAAAGAGGCAAATAAACATTGAAACATCCTGCAGCCCTTTTTAGGTTTTTTTTTTTTTTTCCTTTTTCTTTTTGTGTTCTCATGTAGTTAACTGGAATGTCCTTTTAATAATGCTTTTCCTGATGGTCCCCTGATTTCTGATGCTTCTTGTAAGTAATATAATGATTTTTACTGATACATGTAAATCAAATATAAATTTAACTGTTTCTTATATCTTAATCTTATATTAAAAAGAGGCAAATAAACATTGAAACATTCTGCATCCCTTCTTAGGGTTTTTTTGGGTTTCTTATGTAGTTAATTGGTTGATGTTTCACACTGAGATGTACTTTTGATGTGGCTCACGCGTCGCACTCCAAAATTGCACGTGCATAACTTCATGAATGGTGCCACCACAGCCCGCCTGCAAAGTCTCACGAACAAATTAGCATAGAAAACCTTCTTTCCCTGATTTAGGAGGTACCATGCCAATATTCTTGAATAGATTATCTGATCCCTTGCAATCATACCTCAACTACCATGAATCCAAATCACTTATATGCTAAAGCTCCTAGCTAATCCCTAGATATACTTTTCATTTGGCCTCATGGATAACATTTGCAATGAACATAGAACAATTGTTGTGGGTCAGTTGTTGACTGTGGAGCTTACTTGTAATGGGTCACTTGTTCACTGTAGAGCATATTGTAGCACTTTGATGATCTAACTCTTGTATTAGTACTTTATACTTTCTCTTTTTAGTTTTTCAGATCATTGAGTTTCATCGTCTATGAAAAAGAAGAAGAGGGAGGTGAAATTCTTTAATATTCAATATGACTGCTTAATGCTGAAAGGTGTGTGTTTAGTGCTTTAGTTGCCAAATTGAATGGAGATCATGATTAGTTGCTAAACTGAATCAAAAGATAATGTTTTCATTAATAAACCACTAGAAATATGCTTTACTGGACAGCTTCTGAAAGATACTGAGATGATTACTTCTAAAAGGGACGTCGGTGTGTTGAGTGAGGATGCATGAGTTTGAGTGACCAAAGTAGCCAAAAAGAAAGGAAAAAAAAAATAGCAAATGGACTGGGTTAATTACTTCAACTATTGGTGTTGGTTGTAGGTGCCAAACATCTAACGGATACATTTTATCGGATGGGCCTTTCTGATAAGGATATTGTGGCGTTGTCTTGTGGCCATACACTGGTAATTCTTTCCAGTGACATCTTAACACATGCATCTATATGCTACAGATATCCATGTCCGTGCCAACCTGTGCACTGTATGTTTGCTTTTGGTGTTATAGGGAGAGGCACATTTAGAGAGGTCAGGATTTGAGGGTGTTTGGACTAAGGAGTCTCTTAAATTTGGTAACTCCTACTTTGTGTAAGCTATGAAGAAATTTATTAGCATCTATGTCAATGGAAGCTTTGTTGAGGTTGAAGGGAAGAGAGAAATTGAGAACACAAGTAACTCTGGTTTATTGCATTCTAATCAACTCAATTACATTTACCAATATATATATATATATATATATAGAAAAGTAAAGATAAACTTGCGAAGCTAGATTCGTAACTTAAGTAGAAAACACAATCCTAATCAAATAAACAAACCTAATTAAATAAAGAAAGTAATAATTGCCTAACCTACATAGCGTCGCTGGCATAACCCCTCCTGTGCGTGTGCTAAGTCAATGATGACTTCAACAAGCTTTCCATTCAATATCTTGATTGTTTTTTTTTTTTTTTTTTTGGTTCTTAGCATGTATTTATGTACTTGGGCTGTAGAGTATTGGAAAGTGGGAGGGAGGGGACGTGCCTTTATAATTTCATTTCGCTGGATTTGGTGCCTGCTCCATCACATGAGGAAACCTTTTCATGTTGTGTTCCTTTTGCGTAGTGTGTTTTGGGGTCCTGTAGAATAACAAAGCTTCCTTATATGGTGCTGTGTGGTGGCCCAATATTGAAATGAGACTTCTGGAAAATAGAATTCTTGAAGTCCATTTCCATGTGCAAATATACTTACTGGGAACTTGCCTCATTTCAACTTTGATCAGGGTGCTGCTAAAAGGGGAAAAAGTGATTAGTGATAAAAAAAGAAGAAGGCGAAAAAGAGGGGCTATTGAAACTTCCAACGGACAAGGCTCTGTTGGAGGATCCTGAATTTCGTCGCTTTGTTGAAAAGTATGCGAAGGTATTGTGCTGATTTTTTACCTACACAAATTTTAAGTACTTGTATCAATCATGTGGAGAAAAATGGAATCCAAATATTCAGAATTCCACTTCTCAAATAGTGTGCAAAATCACACTAGCCCAAGACTCAACACTAAGAAAAAAGAAGAAGAACAATCAAAAGATAAAAAGTTACGGAAGAGATTAGCTTCATTAAAAGATGAACATTAACACAAGATATGCACTATTTGTTGATGTAACTTCACACCCCTCTCTTACTTGTTCAAGGGTTTCATGGACATGGTTTTTGAATGTGTGTTATGATTGCTAGGATAATGTGGTGGTTGCATGGGAAAGGAAGATAATTATTGGAAAACCTTATCATAGATGTTGCTTTATTACTGATGTCAAAAGTATCATGTGCTCATTCTCCATTATCAAGATGTTCTTCCTATGCTCTAAATTTTGATCCATAGTCAGCAATGATGTTTCCTTCTGCGCTTTCTCATCAATCTACTGAAACGAATGTAAATATTCATTGTAAATATTCACCTGTGTTACCTTTTCCACTACATTTCTACATACTATGTAAAAAGAATCAGCTATTGTTAGTAACAAACTCATTGTCTAATATGCTTAACTGTTGTAAATGAAAAGCTCAATGCCCTTTTTTTCAATTTTACACTTTTACATGTAACTGATACATGCCATAATGTATAGGTTTTCTTTTCATTGTATCTGATTACTTTTTATAAGTTTTTTTTTTTTTTTTTTCTTTTCCTAATGAAGAAACTTTTATCAATTGTGAATCATAATTAAACTCAACTTCAATGTCAGCATGTATGATTACACGGGTCAACTTCGAAATTACTAAGCTTCGTTCTCAAAATACACCATTAAATAATATCGACACTCATAATTGAAACCATCATTCTATGATAATAAGAAGATTGATCAACAATCTTTATACATCATTTGTTAAAAATTCAATTAAGTGCGCGCGCACACACCCCATTACATTATATATGTATGAAGATACTGGTTATAAATATATGTTGTGTGATGAAGATGCTATCTGTATGGATTGTGTTACTAGAAAATTGATTCAGGTAAAACTCTAAATAAATGTATGAGAATTGGATTGGATGATCCCCTACAACACCACCATTTTCACATGCTTCTCTTTCATTTTGGTCACATCTTCCCATGGAGCCCACATAAGCTCAAATACTTATTTATCTTATACAAATTAAAAAACTAAAAAATAAAACCAATTAATGCCATCTGCAAAATCAATTCTCTACTCCTTTCCTCATCTGATCAAGAATAAAGCATGAAACAACTCCAATCTCATTTAGCTAGGTAAGAATATCTAGCTTAGATTTTCTTCTTCTCCCCACCCTAAATCCTCACTCAAACTCTCTACGTTTTATCAGATTCTTGATCAGTGCATCCTTAACTCACAATGATTCAAAGACTTCTCAGGTAGGAAATGCATTCTCATCTGTTTTCTTAAAACACTAAAAAGATCATCTATTTATATAAGATGGACTTAGGATGTCCATGAAAAACTCAACTTCCAACTTTCATATATATTGATGTATCCCACAACTATATCAAATATTGTTTCCATTAATTTCAATTTTCAAGCCACTTATTTTAGAAACTGCTTATTGCTTTTGATATCACAAACCTACTTCTTCTAATCTTGCATTGTCAACAGCAACTAGAGCTATCAAGAAAGAGCTGTAGGTATTTATTATTCACCAACACAAAGAAACCTAGAGGAAGACTATCATTGCAATGTAAGTCTATTATTCTCATTGCTTAAATCTTCCAAGTCAAATTACCAAGTAGTATCTTATGAAAAAATGTTTGTTTTTCTTTGTTATTTTGTGTTTCTTCAGTTTTCACCTTTATAACTTGGTATCATAAAGCCTTTCTTAAAATGCTTTGAATTGGGTCTTCATGCTTTAATTTGTTTTTTGGTGATTATAGAATTAGATTTCATAGAGTGCTCTGATCCATGCATTATGCCTTTGTGCTCTAATTATTATCATAATTGTAGAATTACTGCTTATAATGCTAAATTAAATTTAGAAATATATATTTAGCTTTGTAAATATTTTCATAAGGAAAGCCAGTTGCTACCAAATAACTGCCACAAAAGCAAAAAACTAAACAAAAATAAGTGCTTCCGATATGCAATGTTGTGCTTTCTTCATTTTCCTTTTTAAGTCAATGCATCAAAGATGCATGGAGAGGGCAACAAGATATGAAAAACCTCTATGGCCTATTTCTTTCTTGTTCCCTTTGTTAGGCTTTTCAGTTTGGTTCATTTAACAAAAGTAATTTCTTTTACTTAGCTTTTTTCCTTTTTTTTTATTCTAAATTTTGTTTCCCAAACTAACCAGGTCCTCAATCAAGCTTAGATGGGGAATTAGATTCATGTGAAGGATGCCCAAATTATGAAGCCTGCGCAACAACTCTAAAAGGACTGGACTAGGTGTGGATTATCCCTCTTTCGCTGTCCTCGGATTGGTTTCTCCGTCTTCTTCTTAATAGTAGAAAGAATACTGTTTTGGGTTGTTTTTGTTTAGTGATGATGTCAAGTTTTATGTATTGATTATTGAATTTGTTGAATACATGATCAACATCCATAAAGTATAAGTACATCTGGATGAAAAATTAGTGTTTTATGGGGAGAATTCGGCCCCTTCATTTGTAAATTTTTATTAATCTAGCATTTCATTTATGTATTTATCCTTTTTTGCAGGATCTAAATGAATCAAGGTTTTAGCTACTAACTTGGATTCAATAATTAAAACCAGTAATCTTTAGAATTTTCTTTCCTTTTTATATATGTGATGGCATTATATTGATGTTCTAAATCTACTAAAAAAATATATTGATGTTATAATTCCAAATGTGTGCTTTTTGCAGGAATTGCAAAACTAGAGATCACAATTTGACACACAATTTAAGGTCTACTGTAATGTGTGTGTGTGTGTGTGGTTTTTTTTTTTTTTTTTTTTTTCCTTTTTCTCTTTGACATACAACAATTATGGGTCTAATTCTAACAATAACAGTTAATAAGGTCCTTCTCATATTTGTGCTTGTAGGAATGGTTGTCTATGCTCATGCAAAACAAATAGTCACAGAAGCAGAAGGAGCAATTGAGTAAAGCAAACCTTAGTAAAGTGCCCAAAAAATATTATCACTTGTTATTATAGTATCAATACTAATAGCCTCTTGATGTAGAATATACAATTAATAAACAAAAATATTGATTAACTGGTCTGTTCAAATTCAGTATTCAAAATACTTGTAAGTTGCAATACACATTTTCTTACAAGTATAGAAAAATTGCCTACGTTTCAACTTATTTTCATGATCTTCAGTTTTAAAAAGTATCCAAATGAATGTATGTTGTATATGAACGCACGTGCCTTGCACGTGCCTTGCACGTGCAGGGCACCACAACTCAAAATACTTTTAAGCTGCAATATACATTTTCTTTCAAGTAAAGAAAAATTGCCTACATTTCAACATATTTTCATGATCTTCAGTTTTAAAAAATATGCAAATGAATGTATGTTGTATATAGACGCACGTGCATTGCACGTGCAGGGCACCACTAGTATATATATAATACCATGCTCATTTAGTCGTACAAATTCAAGCTTGATCTGGATGAACTTGTGGGCCAAGCTGAGGCTCCGCTTTTCATGTGAGAGGGGGATTGGAAGATCTTGACGTGATTCCGTCTGCGCAATATTTCAAGTCCGTCAAATTATCCAATCTTATTGATCCATGGCCCTCATATTTTTGACAATTTTAAAAGGGATTATTTTTTTATTTTAATCCAACAACCAATATCATTTGGATGGGTGTTAAAAAACTACGTCCGATGACATTCAGGAGCAATAGTGGGTGTTGGGATCGGACGGATCATATGGGCCCCAGGTGGGCCTCATAAAGATATTTAGACGGCCTACGTTATGTGAGATAGAAGCATAGGATCTTTTCCCAGCTATATATATATTTTAATTAAATACAAATATAAAGTTTCCTCTAAGGGAAAGGGGTACGCCAAAGAGAATAAGGATGATACTAAGGTTTGATCATGAGAAGTGTAACCTTTTGATAAAACTAGATTGGATTGGAGAAACAAGCACTACTAGAATTTATTGTTTTGGCGGAGGAAGAAGCGGGCGGCCGCCTGTGGTGGTCGCAAATAGTACCATTAGCAGCCGCCATTGGCGGCCGCAATAGCGGTCGCTAAAGCCCCTATAAGTATCCCCCACGAAACCCACTTCTTTCTTCACTGTTTTCCTCCCCAATTTTTTTTCCCTCCCGCGCAATGCCCTCCCGCCGCACCTGCCACCACCGGAGCTCGCCTACATCGGAGACTGCCTGTGGTACTCTCTCTCTCTCTCTCTCTCCCCCTCCCTCTTCCTTTCTCTCTCTCGATTTCTCTCCCTCCCTTGCTCCCTCTCCTTCTCGCTCTGCAATGTGTCCTCCCGCGCCCACGCCGCTGCTGGAGCCTCCCTCTCCCTTTCTAAATGGGTCTTTTTTTTTTTTTTTTTTCTTTTCGTCGTTGTACTTGTGCCTTTAATTTAAGGACTCCTCTCTTAAGCTCATACAATCATCAGCTCACATGCCAGCTAAACGTCTAGTAGGGCTCACCTGATGATCCCTATGAGAGGTCCATAAAAGAAGGACTCTCTAATCGGTGTTGAGTATGTGTTATGGCACCCATATGAATGGATTGAATCATACGAGTGACTGTACAATCGTTTTGAAAGATAAAGACATGTCAGCTGGTGATCTAGTAAGGGATTAGGATCGTCATTCCAGACTCCATCACAGCACACATGTAGATGGGGTAGAGAATTTCCAACCCCATTGATCCTATCCTAGGGTAGGCCTATAGTTCTCTATCTATCTATATATATATATATATAAAATACCGTGCTCATTTAGTCGTACAAATTCAAGCTTGATCTGGATGAACTTGTGGGCCAAGCTGAGGCTCCGCTTTTCATGTGAGGGGGGGATTGGAAGATCTCGATGTGATTCAGTCTGCGCAATATTTCAAGTCCATCAAATTATCCAATCTTCTTGATCCATGGCCCTCATATTTTTGACAATTTTAAAAAGAATTATTATTTATTTATTTTAATCCAACAACCAATATCACTTGGATGGGTGTTAAAATACTACGTCCGAGGACATTCAAGAGCAGTAGTGGGTGTTGGGATCGGACGAATCATACGGGGCCCAGGTGGGCCTCATAAAGATATTTAGACAGCCTATGTTATGTGAGATAGAATCATAGGATCTTTTCCCAGCCATATATATTTTAATTAAATACAAATATAAAGTTTCCTCTAAGAGAAAGGGGTCCACCAAAGAGAACAAGGATGATAGTAAGGTTTGATCATAAGAAGTGTAACATTTGGATAAAAATAGATTGGATTGGAGAAACAAGATTTTTGTAGTCGACCATAACATAGTTTGGACAAGGCTTTGATGATGATGATGATGATAAATATAGAATTTTATCATTGTCCGCATTGCATAAACTTGCCTGCGGGGTCCACTTGGAGCCACACCATTCATGGGGAGGCGAGAATGAAAAGATCTCAAAAGCAACCCCATTATCTATACCTAACCCTTGATCAATGACCCTAGGTTTAATGATTTTAGAAGGTTTCTTTCATTTTTTTGGATTTACTCAAATGATGAATAGTTATATGCAGGTCAAACTTGGGCTTGTCACACACAAGAACTGTGAAGATAGTTCTCATCTGATTTTTCTCATTCACATGTGAATATAATAAAATAACATTGAAATTAAATTGTTAGAATAAATTAGTATAGAATATCATATTGTAGTTTGTAAGCAAAATTACAGTGTTAGTAGGGATGGAGAGATCGAGGACGATGGTAAAACAAAGGATAAAATCCAAAGGCTAGTGGACAATTGCTTCTAGATTTCTTTGTGATCAGTGAGTGCCACCAAGATTTAAGGAAAAAATGTATATGAAAGTGATTAGACTAGTTATATTCTATGACGTAGAGTTTTTAATCAATCAAGTAGGAACTCATTAACAAAATGAGTGTAGCATAGACTAGAACATTGAGATGTATGTGTGGTAAAACTAGAAAAAATAGAATTAGAAATGAGCACTTTGGGAGTATGATCAATGGCCATATCATTATGGGAAAAATTAAAAGAGACTCATTTGAGATGATAAATGGCATCTCCAACTATGCTAACAATACCACTATTAAAAGGAATAGTTTTGAGGCTTTTGTATATACACCCCATGAGGTTTTCAATATTTGTAAATGGGCCCTTGTGAATTTAGTATTTACAAATAGGCCATTGCTTTATTGCTTTATTTACACTTTTACACTTGCTTTATCCGTTGTTTTTTATTCCAAAACGCCTGCACCAAAACCCTTCACATTCCAATAACATTTTTTCTTATCATTTCACTTAACCCTTTCTTTTTCTCATTTTCTTTCTCCCTACCTCCTTTGGCGACCACTTGTAGATTGGTAAAGCTTCCTCCCTTTTTTTTTTTTTTATAGAATAAATACCTTTATTGCAAACTGAATGCAGATTATATCTGAGAATTGACAAGAGCTATAACGTCCTCCTTTTAGGTGAATTTGATTCTGGCTCTGCTTTTTAGGTCCAGAGACTTTAATCATATCATCTAAAAAAATTATAGTGATAAAATCTAAATGGTAGCAGATGTCTGGATCAGTTGTAAGTTAGGATCAGTGCACCAATTCAATGGGTTAAACGTTTGCAAAGGGATTCGATTGATCATATCATGGCCAAATAAGGTTTGGACGACTAGCACAAGATCCAATTTACTTGATTATATGTTATTACTAATGTTATGTTGTTCAAAGTGTCCGAACCAAACACCACCCTTGGCAGTGGCCCAAATTTCCTCTTACTTGGAGTGGGACCCACCAGTAGGTCATATGGTTGGCTAATCATGTGTATTCATTAATCACTTTTAAGTTTTCACATGATCAAATCAAATGCGAGACTTCCAATTCTACTAAAACTAGCCTACAGCGTGCCCTGTTTGGACTTGCAGTTAACCGGTAGGCCTTGTTGGAAAATGTTTCGCGTAAATCGTAAATAAATTAAAATATTAAAATAAAATAACGAAAGGAAAGAAATGACCGAACAAATTGGTAGCCGAATCACATCTTCGAAGAGACGTCTCTAACAGTCACAAGCAAATCCGGGTCAATTCCAGGTCGACCCAAACTCAATCCAATTGAGACCTAAAATAACGCACGCTCATACGAGCCGGGCCGGGCCCACCCACCACACAACCGGCTGACCAGACGGCGTGCACGCAGTGAAAGTGTATGGTCACCACTACCTAGCTTTCTCACAAGACTTACACTACAATGATGAGTGTAAACAATAATAAATGATTTTAAGAGAGTTCTTTGCAACCAATGTGGGACTCTCTTAAATAAAGAAAAGAGAAAAACATGTGCTTTAATGTACAAAGAAACCAACAATCCCCCACACATTAAAGCACTGAAATAAAATATTGAAAAGGAAAAGCTGCTGCTGCAAGACATGCCCAAAGACTATGCATAAGTGTAGGTGAATTAAGTCTTGAACCTTCACGTAGTGTAGTAAGTTTGAAATACCAGAACTCTATGGTGAACTAGGATCTTGAACCAAGAGTTCATTTAGTAAATCGTACCTATTACACATAGAGTCTCAGAAATTAGGGATTCCTATAGAACCGTGCATATTAACGGCCTTGTGCTATCCCAATATTCATGAGCTCTCTAGAGAGTAGCCTAATACTCTAATAGGAAGCGGCTTGACTTCCACACTCATATAGGTGTTCTCTATCGAGGATGCTCTTGTACAACACCTCGCTTATAAAAGACATAGAGTATCACCGACTAATATACAAGATATGAACCTTTCACGCCATAGGAATAGGTATATGCATAAGTAAAGAAACTTTTGAAATGTTCCACCTTTGTCACCCAAATATAACTTTGTCTTTCCCATTGAACCTATCCTAGGGATCTCCAATCAAACGGGTTGGGTGTCCGTTATTTTTAAGGCTTAAGTCCCATTCCCCTCGATGTAGAGGTTACTCATTCTCTAGCGAGTCCCTTAGTTAGTGAATCGGCCAAATTATCCATCGATCTCATAAAATCAATTGCAATTACTCATTACTTGAGTAATTGTCTCAACAAATTGTGCCTCAAACGAATATGTTTGGATTTACCATTATAGGTCTTGTTACTTATCTTGTCTATTGCAGACCTTGAGTCCATATATGGAGAGATATGGCTGGCACTAGCTTATTCCTCAAGGGAATGTCTGTCAATAGGTTTTTCAGTCATTCTCCTTCTTCTCCAGCTAAAGCCATACCAATGATCTCCGAGTCCATAGTGGATCGAGATATACACATTTGCTATTTAGATTTCTAAGAAACGACTGCATTTCCTAAGGTAAACACATAGCCACTCGTGGACTTGGATTCTTCTGAATTTGATATCCAGTTAGCATCGCAATACCCTTCTAGTACTGCGGGGTATCTCTCATAATGCAAACCATAGTCAGTGGTTCTCATCAGGCATTTAAATACCCGGATAACAGTTGTCCAATGCTCACTGCTGGGATTGCTAGTATATCTGCTCAACTTACTTACTGCATAAGCTATGTCAGGTCTAATACAGTTCATTATGTACATCAAACATCCAATAGCTCTGTAATAATCTAATTGAGATACACTATCTCCTTTATGTTTAGTTAATTTTACATTTGGATCAAAAGGAGTGAAAACATCATTCCCTCCAAACATGTTAAATCTCTTAAGTACTTTCTCAATGCAGTAAAACTGGGATAGAATAATTCCTTCAAAATGTTTATGAATTTTTATCCTAAGTATCGCATTAGCCTCACCAATATCCTTCATGTCAAACTTAGAACATAAGAATTTCTTAGTGTTCTCTACTGAGTTTAAATCAGAATAAAAAATAAGCATATCATCAATATATAAACATATAATTATGCATGAACTACCAATGTGTTTAAAATAGACACACTTGTCCGACTCATTTATTTTAAAACCATCGTTTAATAAAACTTGGTCAAATTTCTCATGCAATTGCTTAGGGCTTGTTTTAGACCATACATGAATTTAATTAATCTACAAACTTTGTTTTCTTTCCCCGGTGAAGTAAATCCTTCGGGTTGCTCCATATAAATTTCTTTTTCTAATTACCCATTTAAAAATGCGGTTTTGACGTCCATTTGATGGATAACCATATTGTGGACGGATGCTATTGCTATCAAGACTCTAATGGTTGTGATCTTAGTTACTGGTGCACAGGTGTCAAAATAATGTAATTCTTCCTTTGGTTTGAATACCTTTGCAACCAGTTTAGCTTTGAATTTTTCTATAGACCCATCAGTCCTTAATTTCTTTTTAAAAATCCATTTGCAACCCAAAGGTTTAGTACACGGAGGAAGATCTACGAGTTCCCAAGTATGGTCGGATAACATAGATTCTATCTCACTATTAAGGGCCTCTTTCCAAAAATTAGTATCCAAAGGCTACGTGGCCTCTTGATAGGTTGTGGGGTCACTTTCCAAAATATAAGTTAGAAAATCAGGCCCAAAAGAGGTTTCTTTTCTAGGTCTCTTACTCCTACGGGGTTCAACATCTACTGAGTCCTCAAATCCTAACTCAATAACTTGGGCAGGTCTTCCATCAATACCACCAGTACCGGATACAACTTGTTTGAAAGGAAAATAGTCTTCAAAGAAAACTACATCTCTGGACTCAATGATAGAGTCTTTATCTTGTCCAAAGATAACAAGGAATCTATAGGCCTTACTATAGAGAGCATATCCTAAGAAAATACTCTCTTGGGTTTTGGGTCCAAGTTTGGTCCTTTTAAGGCCAGGTACAGCCACATGGACTAAGCACCCCACACTTTTAGGTATTCTAAGTTAGGGGTTCTACCTTTCCATAACTCATATGGAGTTTCATTGGTCCTTTTAAAAGGTATCATGTTCATAATTTAACAGGCTGTAAGGAGACCTTCCCCTCTTAAGTTCTTGGGTAGGCCCGAACTGTTCAACATGGAATTTACCATTTCGACTAAGGTTTTATTTTTCCTTTCAACCACACCATTCTGTTGTGGGGAGTAGGAGGCTATCACTTCATGTATTATACCTAGGTTCTTACAGGTCTCTACAAAATCGATCAGACCTCAAAGTCTTAACCTTTTTTCCTAATTAGTTTTCAACTTCAATTTGAAAAATGTTGAATTTTTCAAGAGCCTCATATTTATTTTTAAGTAAATATACATACACTACAACAGATTATATTTTTTGCGACGCTTAAAAGCATAGCAATAGATAACATAACCGTTGCAAATAGTTTTCAGCAACGGTTTTGCAAGTGTCGATGTGACGTTGCAGTTGATGCCGACGCAGAAGATAAAAAACGACGCTCAAAAGCGTAGCAAAAGGTATACCCATCAACTACGGATTTAAGCGTTGTTAATGATATTAATAGCGTCGCTGGATATATATATATTTTTTTCCATTTAAAACTTTTACCGATGCTTTAAAGAGTTGCAAAAGGTTTACTAACTGCAACGTTTTTTATTTTTGTCGCAGATAGTCTGTTTTGGCTACGATTTAAAAGCGTTGCTAAAGGGCTATTTGTTGCAACGCTTGAAAGAGTTGTAAAAGAACCATTTTTAAATATAATATAACACGTATTTGCAACGCTTATAAGGGTTGTAAAAGAACCATTTACAAGTATAATACAACCCATTTGCAACGCTTGAAAGGGTTGTAAAAGAACCATTTTTAAGTATAATATAACACGTATTTGCAACGATTGTAAGGGTTGTAAAAGAACCATTTGCAAGTATAATACAACACATTTGCAACGCTTGAAAGGGTTGTAAAAGAACCATTTTTAAGTATAATATAACACGTATTTGCAACGCTTGTAAGGGTTGTAAAAGAACCATTTGCAAGTATAATACAACACATTTACAACGCTTGAAAGGGTTGTAAAAGAACCATTTTTAAGTATAATATAACACGTATTTGCAACGCTTGTAAGGGTTGTAAAAGAATCATTTGCAAGTATAATACAACACATTTGCAACGCTGGTAGCACTACAAGAAAACTTAAATTTAGCGGCGGATAAAAACCACCGCTATATGTATGAAAACCGCCGCAAAAGGTATTAGCGGCGGAAAACGAAAAGAAAATGAAATTATGCAAAAAAAGAGTGGGTCTATAATGCCCAGCATTGGAACAAGAGAACTTATGCACGAACATCAAACAGAATAGAAGAAAATTTTCTTATTAATAAAACAACAAAGGAAGAATCATTGCAACATTTATTCATCCAGTTGAATGAAAATAGGGCAAAACAGTACTTTTACACTAAATCTGTACCAAATTAGTGTTAATCCCGAAACCCGCGAAACATAAACTTTTTAGAAACTAGATATTTCGACGATCATTTCTTCCTGCTTCGTCGATTTCATCCGGAGCCCCGAAAACCACTATTTCAGCCCAACTAGGCTACTTGATGGTGGAGCCCACTTGTGTAGCTTATAAAAAGGAACCCATCTCCTTCATTCTCTCCTTTTCCAGCAACAACTGAACCTAGGGTTTCCTTTCTCTTCTTCTTGCTTCTCCATCATCAAGCATCACCCAAACTTGCACCATCATCTCAAAAGATTTCATAATCTTCTTCTCCATTGCAAGGGCTCTCCATTGGCACCATTTTTGGAGAAATCCCATCTCTCCAAGACCTTCTTCTAGCTTGCTTTGCTCTTTTGGAGAACCTATTGGTAAGATCTCTTCCTAATCTTCTAGATTAGTGTTCTTCTAGCCTTAGAGAAGCTACATTTTCATTCTTAAAAGCTCTCTCTTCTCCTTCATTGTTTTGACCCATTTTAGGGTTTGATTTGGGGGTTTTTGTAGAGCTTTTGTTCTTGGCTTGCAAAGGTGCATAAGAGCTTGATTTTCATTGATTAAAGACTTGAGGCAAGTGGATGTTTTGATATTTTTACATTTGAAAGAGTTTTGTTGAAATGCATTTATGTTTTCATCTAATGTTTTGAGGCATTAATGACTTGTTAGATTTGAAATAAATGCATATTTGTGAGTCTTGATAGCTTGTTTATTCCATATATAAGATTGCTAATCAGGTTTGGAAAGATTGTAGAAAAGATAGGAAAATGGAAAAGGCCACTGCACTGCTGTAACAGAACCTGGGTTCTGTTACGCAGTGTACGCGGTCGACCGGCCAAGGGGCGCGGTCGACCGGCGACACTGCGACAGGCCCCCCTGTTGGGCAGCCTGCTGAACTGCGGGAGTCTCAGTTCTGCAGAGCACGCGGTCGACTGGCCTAGGGCGCGGTCGACCGGCGACACAGAGGTCAGGCTCTCTGGAGCCTGACCAAAACACTATTCACCTATTTATTTTACAACTCACGGTCGACCTGGCCCATGGGCGGTCGACCGAGCCCCTGTGTACGCGGTCGACCGGCCATGGGCCAGGTCGACCGGCCCAACTGGAAACCCTGCAGAAAAATGGACTTTTACCCTATGTTTAGGTGGACTGTAAATGGAACTTAGTGACCCTTTTGTGGACCCGTTTGACTTCTTTTGAGGATGGTTGAACCGACATTTCCTCATAGTTAATCCGGTTGTATCGGTACTTAATCTAGCTCAATCTTGAACGGTACGGAACGACGGGATATCCTTTCTTTTATCTAAACGCGAAATTGGTTTGTTTGGATATCGCGAATCCGTTTTCCTTTCGATGAATGAGTAGGTTGTAAGGTACGACTAGATTAACATTGTGCCTAGGATCCCATCCCTTTTATGTTTTGTTTAATTAAAACTCGATTAGGGTTTGAATCCCTAAGGTGCATAAAGAGCCCGGAATGTCTCTAAACTCAAGGAGTACCAAGTGATCATCACAATAGACATACGGGGTCCTTATTCACTTGATTTATATCGAATCCCGATACTTGTCCCGAATTTCAAGAAATGTGATTTATCATTCCCGAAAACATTGAATTTGAAACTAAAGCTTTTGCTAGCCCCGACATGCACTTTCCGTTTGAAAATGAAATTAGTGCTTTTGAGCACCCCGTCCCGCCCGTTCATTAAAGTGCATTACATATGATTTGTACATGACTTGTTTTACATGATTTGACCTATGAGTCGGCACCACTAAGCTTGGCTTTCCTTGCCGGTTTGATCTACCGACTTGGAGACCCTTTCCCATCCCGCCAGCTGCAGTCTTGGATCCCGCTACCCGGTTATTACCGTGGTCTTGTCCCGATACCTGGTTCGCTACCGCGGTCCCGTCTCGTATTGTATTATATTATGTATATGTTACTTATGTTGCATCTCCTCACTTCGGTGACTGAGACAACATCCCGTTATACTCATGTCACTTCGGTGATAGAGGACTTAGCTATGTGTGGTTGCCATCTTGTCTGTTTCCCGATTCCTTGGATACCTTACATGTTTTATATTGCATATGTATTTGATCAAATGTTTATCTTGTTTTATGAAATTAATGCTTTGACAGGTTTAAATGATTTTCAAGGTATTTTCTATATTGTTATGTCTTTTCACCCGTTTGCCAAACCGTCGTGTTTGACCCTTGTTTTTGGTACTCAGGTCCCGTTATTGGTCTCCCCGAGGAGGAGCTCGAGGTTGCGGTTGGCGAACCGCAACGACTAGTTGAGTGGCACGCCGATGATGTCGTCTAGACATTCGGGTGCTTGAGTTGCGTAACACATTTTGGGTTGTGTTTAACCATTCTTTTGGGAAACTTGATACTTTATTCATATTGGCCTTTGTTGGCCTCTATTTTTGGGAACAATGTAATTAAACTACTTTGTTGTAAACCTTAACTTTATTTTGGGGTTATAGCTTTAATGATCATTGCTCATTTTGATACTAGTATGAATCATGCTTTAATCTTGTATCTTGGACATGAATGTATGAAATATAGATTTGCTACACGCTTCCGCACATAAAAGAAATATTCATGTTGATGTGATATCCTCACCGCGGACACCTGTGGGAAATCGCGTGTACGAGTGGCATCCTTCTTGATGGACTCGTATACGTTTTGTTTTGGAGTTGGATTTAATTTATACACGACCAATTCATACATTATTGTACAATTATTATCATTTAGTCCCGATCCCGGATTAGGCCGCCTTGTCTTGGGACCCGGTCCGGGGTCGCGACAGAGGCTATCACTTCATGTATTATACCTAGGTTCTTACAGGTCTCTACAAAATCATTGGAAAAGTACTCACCTCCTCGATCAGACCTCAAAGTCTTAACCTTTTTTCCTAATTAGTTTTCAACTTCAATTTGAAAAATGTTGAATTTTTCAAGAGCCTCATATTTATTTTTAAGTAAATATACATAAGAAAATCTGAAAAAATCATCGATAAAAGTTATAAAATATTTCTTACCGCCTCTAGTGATAACATTGTTTAATTCACAAATATCACTGTGGATCAAACCCAGAAGTTTAGAACATCTTTCAACACTTTTGAAAAGGTTTTCTCAAAAACTTTGATTGAACACAAATTTCACAAGGATTTGGTTTGAAATCAACCCTAAGTCCATCATATTTTTCATATATGAATAATTTACATGTCTTAATCTTGCATGGCATAAATCAGGAGACACGATAATATAAGCAGAAGAAGAGGCAGTTTTATTATCAATAGTATTTACATTTAGCTTAAAAAGGCCTTCAGATATGTAGCCTTTTCCTACAAAAATTCCATTTTTGGTAACAACAAACTTATTTGCCTCAAATACTAATTTGAACCCAGTTTTGCTCAACACTAAACCAGAAACCAAATTCTTTCGCACTTCGGGCACATGAGCACTTTGGTCAAAGTTAGAGACTTGCCGGATGAGAGGTGAAGAATAACTTTCTCCTGACCAATTACTTTGGCCATTGAGGAGTTACCCATGTAGAGCTCTTGTCTATCTCCAACCTGCTCGTAGGAGACAAATGCACTTCTGTTACTCATCAATCTCTCCAATTGCTGACCAAGTTCACCTCTGTCACTACCGCCACAAAATTTTCTTCCATAACATTGGCTTGATTTTTTCCTTTAAAGTTTTTCTCGTGGCGGCATCCCTTTGCATAATGTCCCTTTTTCCCGCAGACAAAATATTCTATATCTTTTCTTTTGGCAATATCCTTGCGGGGCTTAAGGGCTTGGTTCTGGTTTTTCTTCTGAAATTTCTTGCCCCGGAAAGAATTGGGATTGGGCTTTCTCTGATCAATTTTTGCCTCGGTAAGCCAATGTTCAGAATCCTTACACTTAGAATCACGGTCCCCAAGATAGGCATCAATATTTGAAGTTTGCAACGAAGATTCTTCCAAGAAGCATTAACACATCCAACACCTCCATCCCATAACTTCACACGTCCAAGATGGTGGTCCAAGTGCATCCAAGATTTGTTTCAAATCTGAAATTTCATATTTGAATTGATTCTTAGCCAAGGTGGGCCCATGAGAAGAAGTTGCATAAGATAATAAGAATCCTATTTTCACTAGGATTGTGGGCCATTCCCTTAAAACTCTCTCAAAACCCTCCTAATTCTAATCCAAATCCAAATTGGACCCCACACTACTAATCCTTACCCAAATCAACCTTGCAAGCTAAGTCATCAAAAATACATAAAAACGGCCAGAAAAGGGGCTGAACGAAAATCCCATATCCCTCATTCCCTTGGACGACCAGCAACAAAGAAACCCCCTTTTTCCATTAATTTTTGTCCATCTCACCTCCTTCCATCTCAATTTCATTCAAGGCCTTCCCTAAGGCACACCACCGCTTGGGTTTTCTACGCCACCTCCACACCGCCGTCGTTGCTACCGTCACACCACCATTGGACCAGCCATTCATCATCTTTCATTCCTTGGATTTCAAATTGCAAAACGAGAGCCGGTTGGATCGCCGTTCGAGACTGCGGGTCCCTCTTCTTCGTTTAGTGTTTCATGTGTCTAGGGTAAGGTTGGATGTACTTTATTTTGATTCAAGTAATTTTGTGATGGTTATTTGCTTCTTGTAATGAGTCTTTCATTAATAAATCAAGTTTATGGGATCTTGGTCTTCACCAATGGGTCAATATCGAATTTTTGTGCATAGTGACAGTGCACACTTGGTGCGGTGTTTTTTATTTTTCTTGATGGCATCAAGCAAAGTAACTATTGCAATATTTTAGAATTAAAATCTATTTTTTTATTCTTTGATTTTATTTTATTTTATTTTCATTTTTACGCATCTTAATAATTATGGCAATTGGTTGGACTGACAAATCTTATGGTGAATGTAGTAGTTAGATTAGATTTCTAGATTAGAATTTTTCTTTTCCTTTGGTTGTAATTAAATTTTCAGACTTGTAATTAATTTTTAATTAAAGTAGGACATTTGATTTGTATAATTTTTTATTTTTATTTTTAGGCTCGAACTGGTTTTTCAATATATAGGACATGTTTTGCACGATTGATTACTCCCTGTGGATCAACGGATTTCATCGAGATATTACTACATCGCGGCCTTGCACTTGGTGCTGATGATCAATCCCAAAGTCCTTCCATAATGGTGGGAGTTTGTGAATGGTATTGCCAACTACAAATTGTTCAGGTAATTCCATTCCTTCATTTTGCACTTCATGAATTATTTTCTGAAAATTTCTAACTTGTGTTATTGCCGATTTTACTTCTTCCATTTGAAAGTCTAGAAAGTGCTCAATGGCATACTTTTTGGTATCTACATCCTGAGTAGCATATTCTTTTATCAATGCATCCCATAATTCCTTGGTGGTTTTGAATTTTGAAAATACGCCATATAAGGAATTATCTAAATGGTTTAAAATCTCAATTTTGCAATCGAAATCATCATATTTCCATTTTCATTTTCATACGTACTAGAGGGCCCATCTCCATATGGTTCGGGACAATCAGCTAACAGCACATGTAAAACTTTCATAACCTTGAGGAGATATTTCATTTTCATCCTCCAGATCTTAAAGTCCTTACCCTCAAAATTGAAAACCTTAAGGTAATAATCTCGAGCAGTCATTTTAATTTATAAACAATTTTACCGCCGAAATCTCCGTAAACTGTTGGAAAATGTTTCGCGGATATTGTAAATAAATTAAAATATTAAATAAAATGAGGAAAGGAAAGAAATAACCGAACAAATTGGTAGCCGAATCATGTCTTTGAGGACGCTTTCTTTAGGTAGATTTCACCCCCATATAGGTGGAGATGGATTTCTGAACGTCTGCCCCAGGATAAGTCGTGAGAAACTTAGGATAAGCTTCCTGATCGAATGATCTCCACCACTTGTGCACTCGAATGGATGAGAAACGCAAACCCAAAAATCGCAGTCTTGCAGTAGCTTGATATTAAAATTCTAAATAACTTGAAGTGAGACGAGGGGAAAATGTTTCGCGGAAATTGTAAATAAATTAAAATATTAAAATAAAATGAGGAAAGGAAAGAAATAACCGAACAAATTGGTAGCCAAATCACATCTTTGAAGACGCTTCACCCCCACACAAGTGGGGATGGATTTCTGGACGTCTGCCACGCTCATGCGAGCCGTGGCAGGTGGGCCAGCTAGCACGGATGTGGTGAAAGTGTATGGTCACCACTACCTAAGCCTTCTCACAAGACTTACACTATAGTGATGAGTGTAAACAATAATAAATGATTCTGAGAGTTCTCTACAACCGATGTGGGACTCTCTTAAATAAAGAAAAGAAAAAAAACATGTGCTTTAATGTACAAAGAGACCAACAGGCCTCTACTAACTAATAGCTATGAGGACTGAAATATGCAAAAATAAATTTCAAAATATATGAGGGTAACCTTGTGAAAAAAATCTACTAGCCTCTGTCATAATTATTCAATTGGCTTGAGCTTAATTGTAACTTTACAATTTTCTTTTGCAGGATCTATGGAGTTTGTTGGTGTTGCAATATGCATCGATGCTATGAAGAACGAATGGAACCTTTTTACTACCTTAAGAATCAGGTAACGCTGATTATAAAAAGGATATTGCAGATCTGAAAACTGAGGCAATCCAACTTTATGAGAAAAGCAGGTTTTCAAATGGAGTGGCAAATGAAATGTTGTTGGGGAGCGAAACTATACTAAAATACTTGGGTTACAGGGGAGTTTATCCAGTTACCCTCTGGACCGGGAGGAATTAGTCCAGCCCAAAGGGTTGAGAACCCTCCAATAGTTAAAAAAAAAAAAAAAAGAGGAAAAACATCAACATTAGTGACTGAATGGGTTGAAAGAACATTTCAAATAATACGGTCTCTCTTATTAGATGTAAAGGTAATAGAAGTTGGAGTTCAGGTAATGGCAGGGATCAGCAAAACAACCATGATATTATATATAAAATGACAGCAGCCTTTTCATGATGCTTTCTCTTAAAGTTTCACATGTCACCGAGGAATCCATTCACTGGTTTTTCTTTTTTAAATCAGATCTTTAAGATGGAAAATCATCTCAGTATCCCTAAGAAACCTCATGACGATGAGATCTAAAAGATATAATCCTATAAACGCATAGAAACTGGCATGGGGAGATCACCAGAGCGGATCGACATCACCAGAGCTGGCCTAGAGAGATCCAACGAGACAAGAAAATATATGATAAAATAACAAAATATATGTAATCATTTAGCAAGGCTTCGTTGTGAGGTTGTTTGATCTAATGAATGTTTGTATATGTTATCAAATGATTATCTTGTAATGTGATTTGATGTCAAATGAAGCAGTCACTGCGGCATTAGGATGTGAATGGGTAAGATCTGTTTTCTTTTGTTGGTTATAATGTGTATGATTTGAGGTATGTAGCATCAATCTATACATCTTCCTCCCACTTGGATTCACTCTTATTATTATTATTTTTTGGATTTGTTTGATAGGGTACACTGTCAATGCATTCACTTAATGATCTTTTCTTTTGCTTTATGATGAATGCTATGGGCGTTAATAACCGCCATTTTTTTATTTTTTATTTTTTCGTCCAGTTAAAAAACGTTCTCATCCAAGATCTATCTAATTTGACTGAATTATTATGAAAATCACTTTTTAGTTAATAATTGATGTGTCCTTTAAAAAAACTTCTTCCCCTAAAATCATCTTTCCTTTCTAGTTTTCATTTACTATTACTATTAGCTAGGGACCCATATTGCGTTTCACATTTTTGATGTCCCTACATTTTTTGTTGATTTTTATTCATTCTTTTTTTTAGCCATTTCAATAGGCAGTTAGTTATGGGGAAGTTTTTTTTTATTTTTTTTTATAGTTTTTCCGTTTTAACTTGTTTTTCTTTTATTATATTTTTTTTAAATTTTTTTTTAAATAAATTATAATTCATATATATGTGCTTATTTATAGATAAATCAAGATAATCATGATTCTGACCTTAACAAGTAACGTGTGGCACACCCAACCCTTATTACAATTTTCAAACAATTTGCATCTTGTTATAAGATATGGATTTTGGGTGGATTCCCACTTGAGATGAGTTAGGGTTAGAATTAGGGTTCCTCTGTTGTGGGGTTACTTTGCCTATAAATATGCCTCTCTACCTTTGTATTGTACACATAGATAATTAGATAATAGAAAAGCTCTCTTCTCCCTCTAATCCTCTTTCTCTTAGTCTCTCTCCTTTCTAACACGTTATCAGCATGGAGCACTAAGCGAAGGAAGAAACCCAGTCTTGTTATCCAAAGAGAAGAGAAATCCTTCCTTGCGTGGAATTCCATCGCGAAATCCTTCCAACGTGGATTTCCATTGCGGATTCCCTGCGCAGATTCCTTCACAGCACGGATTTCCATTGTAGATTCCTTCCCAGCATGAATTTTCATCGAGGATTCCCTGCACAGATTCCTTTACAGCACGGATTTCAGAAGAAGGATAATATTTTTCTTCAAATATAGTAAGTAGTATCTCAACCAATCTCCAAAATCAATTTATTAGAATGCATGTAACTAGTTTATAATGTTTGGTCACTGTTCATCTTCTTGCGTGATTTTTTCTTTTAATTTAACTTTATCAATACTATCAATGTGTGAGGCCCCACCCCCTGTGGACCCTCACTTTTGAATTTGAATACTATTTTATTGCCTATAGTATTTAATTAAACTAGTTAATAGGGATTAGTAAGGGTAGATATATATTTTTCCTAAGTTTTAGTTTAATTAGACCATTTGCGTAATTTATAGAGTTTATAGGGTGTCTTTTATAAGTTTTGAGTTGGTCAGAGGCCCTAACTAGTTATTAGTATTTACTATAGGGGGTTTCCACTTGAGAAGTTTCTAGAATCCCACCTAAAGATCAAACTATCCATGATTCTAACCCTAATCCCATGTTAACAAAAGGGTGTTCTCGTACCTAGCCACCCAACATAACCTATTTATACCACATTCTCTCATACCATACGTTGGCTACCATTTCTTCTCTCGTTTCCCCCAATTCTCCCATCTCTTCTCTCTCTCTCTAAAACCCTAGATCTAGAACCCTAACAAGAAAAAGAAGACTATCTACTACAAGCTACAGCCACCATCTATATTAAGGATCTCTTTCATCTTCTACATCTCTTCCCTCTTCTAATCAAGGTACTTTTCATCATCTAGTTCTATTTCCTTAGATTTCTTCTTTTCTCTCTCTAGATCTCCTTCCTTATAGCAATTCTCTTGTGGATGTGGGTTTAGGTGTTAGAGATCTCTTTAGATCTGTCTTTTGGGGCTGGTTTGCGTGATTAGAGACCATAGGAGCATTAATTGCATTTTATAGCTTGGATCTCTTTTTTTTTTTCTCTCTATCTTCTTACAATTGGATTAAGACAAGTGCAATATACTTATTTAATATAGAATACATATTTTCCTTCTCTTGATTCTGTAATTTTAATTCAGTTGATGTGCGAATGCCTAGATCTATCTTTTGAGCCTGTTTTCATGGTTTTTTGGGCATTGATGGATGGGTTTCATCTCATTTGGAAGATCAATAGTCCGTTTGATGATGGATGGTTGTAGATTGAAATGTTTTATTGCCCTTTATGTTTCTGTGATGTTTGGACGAGATTGGATGAGTTTTGATGGAAAAATGGAATGAAGAAGAAACCCAGTTTCTGGAAAGTTGTTGCAGGTATATGTTCTCGGTCGAATCGAACTCAGCCTGTTTGACCAAACTCAGCCTGTTGACCGAACTCGGCCTGTTTGACCGAACTCCGCCTGTTGACCGAACTCAGCCTGTTGGCCGAACTCAACATGTTGACCGAACTCAGCCTGTTTGACCGAACTCAGCCTGTTGGCCGAACTCAGCTTGTTTGACCGAACTTAGCCTGTTTGACCAAACTCAATCTGTTGGTCGAACTTAGCCTGTTTGACTGAACTCAGCCTGTTGGCTGAACTCAACCTGTTGACCGAACTCAAACTATTGGCCGAGCTCAGCCTGATTGACCGACAACACAGGGATTCATGGGAGATGTTTGAGAGCTGAGACTTCCTTTTCTTCTGGATTCTTGTGCACTTGGTCGACTGACCTGGCTAGCAGGTCGACTGAGCACACACAGAATTACAGTTAGTGGTTTGTGCCTGCCAACTGACTGTCTACAATCCCTGTGTGCGTGGTCGACCAACCAGACCAGAAGGTTAACTAGGCACACTGCACAAAGGCTGACCTGGGAGCCAACATCCTGACAGACCAATGTACTCGGTTGACCGAGGACATTGCTTACAGTGAATTTTCAGTTTTCACATTTTGAAGTTGTGATTATTTGTGGCGCCCATTAACCATCAAAATGGACTTCTATTGATGTGTCAAGCCCGAGTCAATGGTGTGGCTCAACCTTGACTCGTGGGGACCACCAAGTAAGGTCTCGATTGTATATTCTACGATGATTCGATCTTTAAACGTTGTCAAAAATACCCGTAACTTATGGAGCACCAAACATAGTATCCATTGGCATCTGAGACTCCATTTAGAGATCAAATTACCTGAGATGGATCTGGACCTGAATGTGGTCCATTGCCTAGGTTGGATTATTGATATTTTTCCGTTGATTCTTATACTACTTCACTTATCGCATTACTATCACTCTTATGTCCTTACTGTTGCTTATAACTGTTAATTAAATAGAAAATGGATGACCTGAACCTTGGACTACTTAGGTGACCTGGTGATGTGATTGGGTGAACACTGACCCGTGTCTGTGGCTAGGCGGGCCCTTTTATGGCCTATTTATGGATGTGTGATACCCTACATTGGAGAGGTGAATTATATTGGACTTATAACTCATTATGGATGAGAATGAACTATTTATCATTGGAAATGGATTTATTACCTCGTTTGGACTGTCTTAGACCAGGCCATGCATTTGATGGGCCTTGGTATGAATCCAACGAGTGGGCTTGGACCTAGATTGTGATCCATGGACTGAATTGATACTTGGACCTCTTAGAGACTTTGTTAGGACCTTGTTCACGTAAGGCAGAGTCTAGACAGACACAGACCTTCATTGTTTCCTTGAGTCGGCATGGACATTCACTTAGTTGTTTTGAGCTCAGCCTTTGGACTGATCATCACTGGTAGGAGCTACTTATGAGTGTCGAGTGAGCTATCATGATGAGCTATGTTTTAGACTGACGGTGTGATACCAGGTCCAGTCTCCTCGAGTGATGAGTGTGATTTGCAAGGCTCGTCATTCCCCAGCACTGGTGAGATTCCCCGCCGCGACTGTGTTCAGTATGGGAAGGCTACGGCATAATATCCTGCGGTATCCAACTCGTGTGAATGTGCCATATTGTTCTATATTAGATATTATGTTTATCCTGATTCTAAATACTTATCCTGCTCAACTGCCTAGATTCTGTATCTTGATATTATTTTTAACGATATGCTTGTCTTTACTCTTTTGATACATTTATCCTATGTTACTTGTATACTGCGACTTGCCAGATCTTTAGATTTGACCCATTCTTGGTGCTTAGGTTTCGACCCCGATTACGAGGACGGCGCACTCGCGCTAGTTGAGGTACCCGTAGCAGGAGACTACGGATGGGGACCAGCCGACCAAGAGGTCAAGCTGGAAGTTGGAGAGCCGACACCTGGGGTGTGAGAGTTCTTATGTTATTTTGGGATTTGAGTGATTCTTGTAGTGAGCAGGGTGGCTATCATAATTTGTAATAAACCTTTGATCTTTACAACTTTAATACTTTAAGCTGGATTTCAGCCCTACTATATTTGACTTAGATATATGATACTCTATCATTGCTTCCTCTATATTCACATGCTTCCGCATTATAAACCGTTGATCTTTTATCATTTAAAAAGTTTTTAATTGGACCTCACCGCGGACCTACAATTTTGGAAGTTCTCAAATTTTCCGGGAAGTAGCGAGCCAACTTCGGGTATCTTGATGGTTTTCTCGGTATCCGAAATTGGGGCATTACAATTTTATGGTATCAGAGCCGGTCAAGTCTCTAGGAAATAAAACACACTAGAAACTTTAGGACATAGTGAGGATTTCAGCATTGGGATACGTGCGAGGGCGATGGATTGGGTAGAATCAGTGTAGTCCTAAGTGTTGGACTCGAACTGACATAATTCCCTTCTCTTGATAGATGTCGGAGGTGAGGTACCACCAGCAGTTCCAGCAGTCCGCGAGCAACCCGACTATGAGTGCCGATTCCAGCAGTTTCTTCAGGCCTTCCTAGTCTCACAGGAGGGTCAGGTTTCAGTTCACTAGCAGCAGGCGGAGGATTTTGTGCAATTTCAAATGCAGGTCCTAGATGTCATTGAGCGAGTGGCTCAGCCAGCTCCAGTGGAGACACCTATTCGAGAGGCAGACCCGAACATCATCTTTGAGAGGTTCCTCAAGAGGGGACCACCGGAGTTTTTTGGCACGGAGGACCCGTTAGTAGCTGACGATTGGATAGTGCGGATGGAGAAGATTTTTCGAGTCTTCGAGTACACTGGTCAGCAGAGAGTCCAGTTGGCGGCATATATGTTCAGGGGTGTGGCAGAGGACTGGTGGAGGACCGTCCAGCGCCCTTATGAGGGGATTGTAGATGAGATCACCTGGACAACTTTCAGGACAGACTTTCTTCGGAAGATCATTCCGGCGCACATCAGGGATCAGAAGATTAGGGAGTTCCAGACTCTCGTCCAGGGGGATATGACCGTATATACCAGTATGAGCTCCGCTTTACCCAACTCTCTTGTTTTGCTGAGGCTTTGATTACTCCAGAGTCTAAGAGGATCCAACGTTTCGTCGATGGGTTGAGAGACGACATCCAGCTACACATGGCATACATTGACTATCCTACCTATGAAGAGGCTGTGAGGAAGGCTTATTGGGCCGAGGAACGTCTCCAGCGAGTAGAGGCCATACACCAACAGAAATGGATTCAGTCTGTTCCGGTCAGACAGCAGCCTGTGGTTCGACCACAACAGCAGTTCCAGGGATAGAGGCCGGCAAGCCATATGAGGCAGTTTCATCATCAACGACAGCAGTATCATCAGCCTGGCGTATGTTTTGACTGTGACGAGCCAGGGCACCTTTCTAGAGCATGTCCATTTCGAGGAGGACAGCCGCCTATGCTTCAGCTTCTGGCACCTCCCAGAGCTCCAGCTCCAGCTGCTCAGCCAGTCCGTCAGATCACACCAGCACCCCAGCCACCACTACAGCAACCATATCGTGCCCTATAGCAGGCACACGCGCCCCAACAACCCAAAGGTCAGTACTACCAGCGGGGACGGCACCAGAGACCCCATGGACAGCAACGTCAGCTACAGAGACCCCAGGTTGTAGGGCATTCATTTGCACTTACACATGAGGAGGCTGAGGCCGCAGGCAACATAGTCGAAGTACCCTTTCTATTTGTGATCATCTTGCTAGAGTATTGCTTGACTCAGGTGTGACACATTCGTATGTGTCCTCGTCTTTTGCTTTAGTCCTTGGTGGGGTAGGAGTGGAGTTATCTTGTACGCTAGTTGTATCTACACCCGTGGGCAAGAGGGTAGTGTGTCAGACTTACCACCCCAGATACCGAGTGCAAATCGGGGAGTACATTCTGTTTGTAGATTTGATCATGTTACCCATGCATGACTTCTACGTTATCTTAGGGATGAATTGGTTGGCCAGATATCGAGCAGTGATGGATTGCTTCGAGAAGACAGTCAGGCTCACTATCGATGGTTCAGATGACACGATCTAGTTCGTGGGTGAGAGGAGATCACCCAGAACCAAGTTGATATCAGCACTCAAGGCAGAGAGATTAGTAAGATCAGGTTGCGAAGGCTACATTGCATTCATCTCTGAGGACAAGCAGTCCAAGAATGTGAAGGAGATTCCAGTAGTTTGTGAGTTCCCGGACATGTTTCCCAATGAGATCCCAGGGTTACCACCAATCAGAGAGATAGACTTCACCATTGAGCTTGCACCAAGCATAGCACCGATTTCCAAGGCTCCTTATCGTATGGCTCCAGCAGAACTACGAGAGTTGAAGACCCAATTGGAGGAGTTGCTAGACAAAGGCTTCATCAGACCGAGCATGTCACCGTGGGGAGCACCAGTGCTTTGTGTATCGACTACAGACAACTGAACTAGGCAACCGTGAAGAATAAGTATCCTTCTTCCTCGGATCGATAAGCTATTCGACCAGCTTCAGGGTGCTCAGTACTTCTCAAAGATAGATCTGAGATCGGGATATCATCAGCTGCGAGTCAGAGATCAGGATGTGTAGAAGACAGCGTTCCGTACATGCTTTGATGAACATTCGGATTGACGAATACGCCATAGTGTGAATGTGCCATATTGTTTTAGATTAGATATTATATTTATCCCGATTCTAAATGCTTATCCTGCTCAACTGTCTAGATTCTGTATCTTGATATTCTTTTTAACGATATGCTTGTCTTTACTCTTTTGATACATTTATCATATATTACTTATATACTGCGACTTGCCAGATCTTTAGATCTGACCCATTCTTGGTGATTAGGTTTCGACCCCGATTACGAGGACGGGGCGCTCGCGCTAGCTGAGGTACCCGTAGCTGGAGACTACGGATGGGAACCAGCCGACCAAGCGGTCGAGCTGGAAGTTGGAGAGTCGACACCTAGGGTGTGAGAGTTCTTATGTTATTTTGAGATTTTGAGTGATTCTTGTAGTGAGCAGGGTGGCTGTCATAATCTGTAATAAACCTTTGATGGCGTGAGTTTATATGAATTTATCTATGTTTGAAATCATAGCTAGTTTGAAAACAAGTGTTTTGTATGCGTTATCTGACTTTGGCATAATGTTATCTGACTTTCGCATGATGTTATCTGTGTTTGGTATGAATCTTTATAAGTTTGATATGAATTCATTTGTATTTGCTTTGAATTAATCTGAGTTTGATACGAATTAAATGAATTTATCTGAGTTTGCTGTGAATTTATCTAACTTTGATGGAAACTTATCTAACTTTGGCGTGAGTTTATATGAATTTATCTGTGTTTGAAATCATAGCCAGTTTGAAAACAAGTGTTTTGCATGTGTTATCTAACTTTGGCATGATGTTATCTGTGTTTGGTATGAATTTTTTTAAGTTTGATATGAATTTATATGTGTTTGCTTTGAATTAATCTGAGTTTGATACGAATTAAGTGAATTTATCTGAGTTTGCTATGAATTTATCGAACTTTGATCGGAACTTATCTAACTTTGACGTGTTTTTATATAAATTTATCTGTGTTTGAAATCATAGCTAGTTTGAAAACAAGTGTTTTGCATGTGTTATCTGACTTTTGCATAATGTTATCTGACTTTGGCATGATGTTATTTGTGTTTGGTATGAATTTTTCTAAGTTTGATATGAATTTATTTGTGTTTGCTTTGAATTTATCTGAGTTTGATACGAATTAAGTGAATTTATCTGAGTTTGCTGTGAATTTATCTAACTTTAATAGGAACTTATTTAATTTTGGCATTAGTTTATATGAGTTTATATGAATTTATCTGTGTTTGAAATCATAGCCAGTTTGAAAACAAGTATTTTGCATGTGTTATTTGACTTTGGCATGATATTGTCTATGTTTGGTATGAATTTTTCTAAGTTAGATATGAATTTATTTGTGTTTGCTTTGAATTAATCTGAGTTTGATACGGATTAAGTGAATTTATCTGAGTTTGCTGTGAATTTATCTAACTTTGATGGAAACTTATCTAAGTTTGGCGTGAGTTTATTTGAGTTTATATGAATTTATCTGTGTTTGAAATCATAGCTAGTTTGAAAACAAGTTATGTCACTTCAATATGAGATTATCTAAGTATATTTGGTTTGGTATGACTAGATTTAGTTTGAGTTTATCTAGTTTCGATAAAAATTTATTAGAATCTAATATGAATTTACCTGTGTTTGAAGTGAATTTAAATAAATTTGTTATGATTTTATTTGACTTTGCTTTGGACTGTGATGAGTTTGATATCAAATTTATCTTAGTTGTATATGCATGTTGACAGCCAAAAGCATCCAAAAAAGGGAAGAGGATACAATAAAAAAAAAAAAAAAGCAACACCAAGCAAGCCATTCTAGGCAAAATTCCATCAATTGTCGTTCCCTCTAATTTGAAACTTAAAATTTGATCAAAAACTCATCTTATTACATTTAAATTGGAAATATAATCCGGGAAAGATGGTGAGTTGGAGCTAAAAATCATATTTAAATTGCATTACACCCATTTAAGTGGTTAGAAGGGCAAATGAGTCATAAAAAATTTGCTGTCACATGCTTAGGGACCACCGCCCATTTAAATGGTCAGAAGGGCAAATGAGTTATAAAAAATATGATGTCACATGCTTAAGGACCACCGCCTGATTTAATTCCATGCGCAAAGGACTGTAGTCTTAAACATTAATGCTGTGTACTGGAGATTTTATAACACGGTACTGAGGGATCTCTCCCTAATTTACCCTAATTTTTAGGGATCTATCTACCCGTAATGGTTCGTGCTGGCCTCATGAGTAAGGTAGAATGTAGACTGCTCTTTTGAAGATACTAGTGAAGCCCTGCACGTGCCTTGACCAATTGCACGTGCCTTGACCAATTATATGTAAACCAACCACGAGTAAACACATAAATATTATCCAGCAAAAAAAATACTATAAAAAGTAATATCTCCATGCCAATGACAGATTAAAATTAATAAATCTAATCCTCTAAGGGATTGAAATGAAAATCATTGCTGCAAAGCATAGATCATACCATTTATACATGCATACTAAATGATATTATGGAGAGTTAGAACAATCTGCAAACCTAAAATTTCTAGAATTAAGCATATTCATATTGCAAATCCCGTATAGTAGCTACTTTCGTGTAAACGCCTTAGGAGCTGCTCAATGTGTCTTGTATTGTTGAACATGCATCTACCCACTCTGAATCTAATCATACTTAATAAAAAGAAAAAGGTCAATAGAGATGATCATGTACATCCTAATATGAATATGCACTATGAAGTGTGAAGTCCTTTCTTCATGAACCTCGAATGGACTGGTGCATAAAACCCATCTCCAAAGTCCGACCTCATCACCAAAAAATTACACTAACTCAAGTTCGAGTTCAAGATGTGACACAGGGAAAGATATTGACATATAGCTACTTCTCGCCTTAGGGACTTGAGAGAAGCTCAATGGGGTCAAGACCTTAAGATCTTCGTGCTGTTGCTTAAGTTAAAATACTCATGTAACAACGATTGTGTCCAGGAAGAGTTACTAATACTCTACTTGCATATAGAAGAAACTATATAATTTATTCAAACTAGAGAAAATCCTTTGGTGATACCTATGAGACTCGACCTTTGATGCTCATATATCTTGTCATTTAGAAACTATAGAATTTATTCATACTTGAGAAAATATGTGTTTTTATCAAGTAGGTGCAATGAAAATAAGCGGAATCCAAAGTAAAAGACTAATTCACCATTTCTAAACAAAATTAATTACAAAGGTCGAATCATGAAACCAAAAAATAAAAAAAATAAGAAAAATAATGTTGTATGAGTACAGAGATCTCTGCGTGAGTTGGAAATTTGAGAGCCGAGATTCACTTCATCGAAAGGCTCAAAAATAAAACTCAACCACCATGAGAGAAATTTCCAAGGAAATAGTAAAAGATCTACAATAGAGATAAAATGAGAAATCTTTTCAGACGAGATCGTAGGGCTTTCAAAGCTTGATGAAGAAGGATATTTGTTGTGAGAAGGATAGGAGGAATATGGGTAGTTGGATTCTAGGGTTTTGTTTTCCATGTGTTTTCTTAGGTTTGGTCGCGAAAGAGAAGGAGATGGGCGAGAGTGACGGAGATGAAAGATGGCGATAGGGAGAGAGAAGATGGCTGAGAGAGATGATCAGACAAAGAAAGATTTTTTTTTTTTTTTTTTAACTACAGAGAGCTTCTCATTTTTCATTCAACTGGCAGTTTAGAGAGGAACAATCTAGACATGGAAAGGAAGAATCGAGTTGTTGCATGTAAGTGAACTCTATACATTGTTGTTTATGAATCTACCAACCATCTGGATGACATGCATTAGATGCATCTAAATGGGCCCCATCAAGTGTGGGTGTAATTGGGCTCCATAATGGCGTAAAGCAAATAACAGGTCACTTCTTTCCTTTTATAAGGGTACAAGTGGGCCCTATGCATTGTTGTTTATCAATCTGGGATCCTTCTAGATGGCATGCATTAGATGCCTCTAAGTGAGCCCCATTACGGGTGGGTGTGTAGAGAGTCTACCTTGTAATATTCTCTTTTATAAAAGGTGACTTTAAGCAGTTCAATTGATGTGATCATTAAGAAAATTAGTAGGCTTATTAAATATTGAAATTGACGGTATTCAGATGTATTAGAATAGGTTAGAAGAAATTTTACTTCAATTGAATATAGGTGCATCGCTGGATCGAATGACATCACTCTAGTTGTTTCCTTTTTTAATTATAACACATTTAGGGGGTCAACCCGAGCTCAATGTTGGATTTTGAAGAGAGTTTGATGTTTGAAGCTCAGTTTTGTGTTGGAATTATTGTCAACACAGTGTTGGAATTATTGTCAACACATTGTCACACAAGTATAATACCGAATGCCTCAGCTCGGTAACGAATGCCTTAGCTCGGTTAAGAAAACAAGGAAGACATGAAGACCTCGGTAACAAGGAAGACATGAGCTCGGTAACAGGGAAGACATGATGAGCTCGGTAACAGGGAAGACATGATGAGCTCTGTAACAAGGAAGACATGAGCTCGGTAACAAGAAAGACATGATGAGCTCGGTAACAAGGAAGACATGAGCTCGGTAACAAGGAAGACATGATGAGCTCGATAACAAGGAAGACATGAGCTCGGTAAAAGCACTGAGCTCGGCCATGACAGCTCAGTTCAGCGAAGCGCAGAGCTCGTTCAAGCACTGAGGTCGGCCAAGCACAGAGCTCAAAACAAAAACTTGCGCGAGAAAAAACAGGGGATCTCTTTCAATCCTTTAAGGAGTTCTCAAAATAGAAACTTGCGCGAGAAAAAATAGGGATCTCTTCCAATCCTTGAAGGAGTTTCCAAAACCACTCCTAGCCTTTTTTGCAATTACGAATTAGGGTTGGCAAATCCTATAAAAAGGCATGCTAGGGATCTTTGAAAATAACACACACAGAAATAGAGAAATTTGTGAGGGTGTGTGAGCTTAGAAGGAGATACTGCTGTGATTCTTTTACAGCAAGTCAAGAAGAAACTCTATATCAAGAAGATGGTTCTTCATCAGTAGTTCCTTTAGATAAGTATTTCTCAATTCATGTTTATTAAAATTTGATTTGTATGGGATTGAGAGTGAGAGATTGTAGAAAGGAATTTCTGTAAAGGGTTCTTCTCTAATCATTGTAAAATATCAAGTGGGTACTTGGTATTGGGGTTTGGTGATCCCGTCTGTTGGTGCAGACGAATTGTAAAGGGAGTTGTTGCTTTCTCGATAGTGGGTGCTATCTGAATCAGGGGTGGGTGCTCCTTGAAGTTGAAGCTTCAGAACTAATCAGTAAGACTAGCATCGGATTGGTGTCTGGGTAGTCGTTGCACCGTAGACGTAGACTTTGGGTGAACCACGTTAAATCCTTGTGTTCCTATGGTTGCTTGATTATTGTTTTACTGCTTTGATTATTTGGACTCATTTATATTCAATTAAAAAGTATTGAGACATCACTGATTCACCCCCCCCCCCCTCAGTGATCGTGTGATTCTAACAATTGGTATCAGAGCGAGGTTCCTTTAGCAAGCATTAACATGCTGAGGGTGATCTTTAAACGAATCACATGGGGTCCAATATTGGGAACACGAAAGCACCATTGTTTGATGGTACTAACTACTCCTTCTGGAAGCTAAGGATGCAGGCTTATATTAAGTCACTTAGCTATGATGTTTGGGAGGCTGTAAAAGTTGGCTACAACGCTTCTATCACACTCATTGATGTTGCAACAAAGAAGCTAGCAGACAACGACTCCAAGGCTCAGAACGCTCTCTATAGCGGCCTTGTCGATAGTGAGCTTGTCAAAGTCATGACATGCAAGACCGCAAAAGAAGTGTGGGACAAGTTGCAAAATATTCATGAAGGTGATGACAAAATCAAGGAGGCGAAGTTGCAGACTCATCGCTCACAATTCAAGTCTCTTCGCATGGAGGAAAGCGAGAACGTTGACTCCTATATGCTGCGGGTCAATGAAGTCATCAACGCCATCCGCGAACTGGGGGAGGAAATCAAAGAACTGGTCATCATCAAAAAGGTTCTGAGATCGCTTCATCCCCGGTTCGATTCAAAAGTCTATGCCATTGAAGAAGCTAAGGACCTGAATGTGTTTTCCATGGAAGAGCTGTATGGATCACTTACTGCCTATGAGATGCGCATAGGCAAGACATCCTCATCTGATAGAGAAGCGGCCTTCAAGGTACAGAAAAAGGAAAAAGAGGTTGCTGATCATGATGGTGATTCTGATGATGATGAGCTTGAGGCTCAATTTGTAAGAAAGTTGAAAAAGGGCAGCAAAGGTAAGTACAAAGGGAAGCTACCCTTTAAGTGCTTCAACTGTGGAGGTGTTGGCCACTTTACAGCAAAGTGTCTGCTTAAGGATGACGACAATGACTCTAATTCTAATAAGGGTCAATGGAAGAAAAGCTACAACAAAAGAGGTAAGACCAAAAGCTTCATCAGCCAGTACACCGACAACGCGTCTGAAAGTTCAGACGATGACCATTCAGCTGAGTCGACTGAAGCCCTCTTCATGGTCACTGTTGAAGAGGAAGAGGAGCAAGAACTGGAAGCTGAGGAAGATGAGGCGGAGGTCAATCTTGAAGGAGAACTTATAGCCGCACTTGAAGAACTGAGCTTGGAGCGAAAATCCGGTAAGAAAAATCTGAAACTCCTCCATGAATTTGAAAACACTATTGTTGTTTTAAGAACTCAAGCAGAAGAATTTAAGAGGACCATAGAAGTCCTAGAAAACCAAATCAGTACCAAAACTGAGGAGATTGTGAAACTTGAGAATGAAATCCTTGGAGCAAAGGCTGAAAATATAAAACTTAATCAAAAGCTCAAAGTGCTACAAGCGATCAATGGAACAATAAAGCTAAACAACCTATTGAAAGTTCAAAGGCCTCCCCACATCAGATTCGGCCTAGGATTTGAGACCGGAGAATCCTCCAAGATTGCACCTCCTGAAAAGACAACAGCGCCACCCAAGTTTGTGAAGCAAACAGTTACACCTTCTAAGGCTGTGAAGCCCACCGTCAAGCCTAAGAAAGAGTTCATTCATGTGAGGAAGGTAATGAAGTCTAACCAACCACAAAGAAGATTCAGATTTTATGGTTACTGTTATCATTGTAATGAGTTTGGCCATAAAATTACTGAATGTATACTTCGTGCTAAACCTATTAGGATTGTAACTAGGAACCCTTTCTCAGTCCTAAATAGCCAAAACATTGAGTGCCATAAGTGTTATAATTTTGGACACTTGACTAGGGACTGTAGATTGCACATTGCTAACCAATTTCAGGTTGAGAAGAAACCGAAATTGGTCAAGGTCTGGAGGGTGAAGAAAAGGGCAGAAAAACCCAAGGAATTCTTCATTGTGCAAACCTCTTTCAATGCTCAAAAGAAGGCTGTACCATGGATCCTTGACAGTGGCTGTTCAAGCCATATGACCGGTGACAAGGAGAAGTTCACAAAGCTACAGTTGTTCGAAGGTGGCTTTGTAAAATTCGACAACAACGACGGAGCCAAAATCTGTGGAAAAGGCGTTGTTCAGCTGAAAGAAGGCAAGATTAGTTCTGAAGAAGTGTTGTATGTGTCTGGACTTAGACACAACCTGCTAAGCGTAAGTCAGATCTGTGACAAAGGTCATGAGGTCACCTTCATAAAGAATGGCTTTGCTATCAAGAAGAGAAGCAGTGGCAAAACAGTGGCTATAGGATCAAGAACATCTGGAAATCTATACACCTTGTCTGATGGGTCGGAGAGAACTTGCTTGATGAGCCAAACGGAGGAAAGCTGGTTGTGGCACAAGCGCCTCGGGCATCTAAACTTTGACAACATGTCTAAGTTGTGTACTACAAAGGCGGTGAGAAATTTTCCAAAAGTTAGCAAACCCGCCAACCCGATATGCGATTCATGTCAAAAAGGCAAGCAAACTCGAGCTGTGTTCAAGATAAAGGAGCATCACACAAGCAAACCCCTAGAGCTCGTCCACACAGATCTATGTGGACCAATGAGGACTCAAAGCACCAATGGAGATAAGTACTTCAAGTTATGCATTGATGACTATACTAGAATGACATGGGTTTTATTTTTAAAACATAAACATCAAGCACTTGATCGGTTCAAAGTGTTTAAAGCACATGTTGAAAACATGCTAGGGAAGAAGATCAAGATGTTAAGGTCTGATCGTGGAGGTGAATTTACATTTGAAGAGTTCACTAAGTACTGTGAACATTATGGGATTCAAAGACAATATTCAGCCCCTAGAACTCCACAGCAAAACGGAGTTGTTGAACGTAAGAACCGCACCGTGCAGGAAATGGCACGCACTATGCTGGTTGAGAGCAAACTGGCTGACAGATATTGAAAGGAAGCAGTCCATACTGCAGTGTACATTCAGAATCGATGCATGATCAGGCGACATGAAGACAAAACACCATATGAATTGTGGTTTGGACGAAAACCTTCAGTCAAGCACTTCAAGATATTTGGCAGCAAGTGCTTCATCAAGCGACTTGAACAGAATCTGGGAAAATTTGAAGAAAGGCTGATGAAGGTATACTTCTGGGTTACTCCTCCACTAGCAAGGCATATAGGTGTCTTAACAAAAGGACCAGAAAAATCATAGAGAGTGTTGATGTTAGAATAGATGAAAATTATGAACCAATGAATGTTACTCATAATGATAGTCCAGTTTATGAGGACTTGAGTGAGATCGATGATGAAATGGCTGAACCTAATGATTCTGAGAAATCAAAGGATGGTTCAGAAGTTGTTACTCCTAGGAAGCACAACACTTGGGTTGAACAACACCCTAAGGACCAAATAATTGGAAATCCTAAAGGTTGGTGTTCAAACTAGACATAGTGTGGCGAACACTTTTTCACTAGTATCAATGATCGAACCCAAGACAGTGGCTGAAGCAAGCCTTGATGAAAATTGGTTAAAGGCTATACATGAGGAGTTAGAGCAAATAGAGAAGAACTCCACTTGGGATTTAGTCCCTAGACCTGTTGATAAGAATGTCATAGGTACTAAATGGGTCTTTAGAATTAAGCTGAATGAAGATGGTCAAGTTGTGCACTCCCGCACAAAGCATGTTGCCATACGCTATCACTTTCTCAAAGAAAAGGTTGCTGACGGTGAGGTAAACTTGGAATATGTTCCAACCACTGAACAAGTGGCTGATATCTTCACAAAGCCTCTACCAAAGGAAGTCTTTGAGTATCTTCGCAAGAAATTGGGAGTTACTCACTCTCCCAAGCATTAGGAGACCTTCTTGTTAGGGGGAGCACGCATTATTCCTTTTGCTCCTAAGCAAGTCCCTTTGTGATTGTTGTCAAAGGGGGAGATTAAATTGTAAGAACATGTTGTTCAGGGGGAGTTTGGCTACAGTAGTTCAAAACAAAACAGAAACATGTTTGCAAGATTGATTAATGGTTAACATGTTCCAAGTGTTGCCAACAATTTCAAAGGGGAAGATTGTTGGATTTTGAAGAGAGTTTGATGTTTGAAGCTCGGTTTTGTGTTGGAATTATTGTCAACACATTGTCACACAAGTATAATACCGAATGCCTCAGCTCGGTTAAGAAAACAAGGAAGACATGAAGAGCTCGGTAACAAGGAAGACATGAGCTCGGTAACAGGGAAGACATGATGAGCTCGGTAACAGGGAAGACATGATGAGCTCGGTAACAAGGAAGACATGAGCTCGGTAATAAGGAAGACATGATGAACTCGATAACAAGGAAGACATGAGCTTGGTAAAAGCACTGTGCTCGGCCATGACAGCTCAGTTCGGCGAAGCGCAGAGGTCAATGAAGAATCAAGCGCAGAGCTCATTCAAGCACTGAGGTCGGTCAAGCGCAGAGCTCAAAACAGAAACTTGCGCGAAAAAAAACAGGGGATCTCTTCCAATCCTTTAAGGAGTTCTCAAAACAGAAACTTACGCGAGAAAAAACAGGGATCTCTTCCAATCCTTGAAGGAGTTTCCAAAACCACTCCAAGCCTTTTTTGCAATCACGAATTAGGGTTGGCAAATCCTATAAAAAGGCATCCTAGGGATCTTTGAAAATAACACACACAGAAAGAGAGAAATTTGTGAGGGTGTGTGAGCTTACAAGGAGATACTGCTGTGATTCTTTTACAGCAGGTCAAGAAGAAACTCTACATCAAGAAGATGGTTCTTCATCAGTAGTTCCTTTAGATAAGTATTTCTCAATTCATATTTATTAAAATCTGATTTGTATGGGATTGAGAGTGAGAGATTGTAGAAAGGAATTTCTATAAAGGGTTCTTCTCTAATCATTGTAAAATATCAAGTGGGTGTTTGGTATTGGGATTTGGTGATCCCGTCTGTTGGTGCAGACGAATTGTAAAGGGAGTTATTGTTGCTTCCTAGATAGTGGGTGCTATCTGAATCAGGGGTGGGTGCTTCTTAAAGTTGAAGCTTCAGAACTAATCAGTAAGACTAGCCTCGGATTGGTGTCCGGGCTAGTCGTTTGCACCGTGGACGTTGGGTGAACCACATTAAAACCTTGTGTTCTGTGGTTGCTTGATTATTGTTACTGCTTTATTATTTGGACATTTATATTCAATTAAAAAGTATTGAAATATCACTGATTCACCCTCCCCCCCCCCCCCCCCCCAGTTGATCGTGTAATTCTCAACCCAAAACGCCGCGCCCCCCACCCCCCACCCACCCAAGTGACGTGTATTCTAACACTCAGCAACCCACCCCAAACTGCTTTAGCCCGGCTAAGGCATTAAGGTTTAGCACTTGGGCCCGGCTCGCATTATTTTTTGGGGTGATGCTGGATTTGGATTGAGTAGGAGAGAGGCCAAGCCCAGCCTGACCTGACTGTAAAAATAAGTGTAGGAAGAGCAGGACTTGAACTCATGACATCTCACTAACACACAAGTAACCAAATCAGTCGACCAGCATAAGAGAACCTTTTTTTTATCATTGTATCAACACATGTCACTTACCAGTTAAACCACTCAATTTAGGTCCATGCAGTGTGGCCCACCTGAGGTCCTTGAAGTGGGGCCCACCTGAGAGTAGAGAAAGTAACAACCACGTCGTTTCTTCCCTTTTATAAGGGTAGTAGATATACACCAATATGCAACATTACCAACTAATAGAGTTCTAACAATATTATATGCAAAGGGTTAGTCTAACTTGTCTATTACTCGGTACTGGACTGGTCAAAATATTGTTATGTTATCTCCTATTGCCAGGGACCCAACTTCTTTGATTAACAAACAACTCATACTCACGCACCCACACACAATATCATACATGCCCTAGCAAGTTGCAAAGGCCCACGAACGCCAAACTTTTTTGATTGAGCAAACACATGGAGAAGTCACTAGTTTTCTATCAAGAAATTCGGACGGTATATTGATTGTAAAACGTAAAAGTAGAATTAATCAAAGCCTTGGTAACATATCTTGTATACCCAATGAAAATCTATCCAAAGTAAGAGTAAACTAAACGAGGGAGAATTCTTTGAAGTTCGATTTTCTTTTCACTCTCTGTTTCTGCATCTTCTGTATCCATAACTCATAAAACCCTACCACTAAAATGGAAAAAAAAAATGTTGTAGATCAGTAAAAACACAAAAACAAATTACTCTTGGATCTTGAAAAATCCAGACATCAAGCTCCGGTGGGTTTTCTGGCAAAATCCGGCAGTTGGTACCACAGACAGGACAGGAAGAGCGCGAGCCGCGAGGCCAACCCCTCCATGCACTTCACATTAATGAGCTCGCTCTTCTCCGGCCAGCTTTGTTCTGTCTGAAAAAATCTAGACTGGGAAGGAAGATGCCTCCTCCCGTGGGAGATTCACGGGAACAATGCTGGCATGGAAATAATCTTTGAGTAGCATATAGAAGAAACCTATGACAGGGGCCAAGGAAAGGGCGAAGCAGATGCCCATGAAAACGGCCAAGACAATGTACACAGAATCCATCATGTATTATTTTTGTGGTCGGTTATCTTTGGACTTTTTTTTCAAGGTAGTTTTTTTCTAATTATGAGACTCTATTTATAAGATGAGAGAGAGTTGGGGGGAGTTACAAGGAGTTTGCAATGGAACAGAGTTTGTAATGAAATGGAAATGCTTATTATTTGATAGTTGTTTGCAATGGAAATGACTAATATCAGCTAGGATAAAATGAAGAGGAAAAATAGGTAGTATAAGGAGAGCCCTTTCAGGAAAGGAAGTTAACGTGAATGAAATCAAGTGGAAACCATATGAATATTACTAAGGTGGGCAACACTTAAAAGATCATGTAACAAAAACAACTCCTCTTATGCATGAACCTAGTTGTCCATTCAATTTCCCCAAATGATAATTAAGCTGATGCTGTGCATTCAATAGGACGTGATCAAGTGCCACAATAAATTTTCTATGGTGAGATTTTTGTGCATCCCTCTCCATTTAGGGAGCCCTCCAAATTAACGTTCGGATAAGTAAAAGGTGTGTGGGCCAGTTTTACTTTTGTGGCATAATTAAGATGTCCCTTTTGCAAACCACAATTATTTATAAACCGAGTTTTAATTGCTCTGATATGGTACTATAGGGTGGAGAAACGTTCAATCATAGAAGAGACATAAGTGTTGGAAAGATTCAAGATGAATATGCAAGATGAGCGAAGTTTTAGGGAAGAGCAAACAATCTCGACTTTGAAATATCTTAAATTGTAGGGATTAAAGATGACCAAAATCTGCTAAATTGTAGGGATTTATAAGATGACAGAAGGTATAAAAGAAGGAAGTCCAAAGAATGTCAACAATTCGGAGCATGTGCAATCTGTGAGTTGGGGATGTAAATGGGTCCCCGATTCTCCTATTATTCTAAGGTTTCGACCCTTTAAAAACTGGCTCTAAAATCACTCCTAAAAACTATATTTTTTTTAATACAATTCTCTACGGTAGACCCGGACCCGGATCTAAACCCGCCCCATATATGGTTCTGGTTCTGGTTCCAGTTCCAAAGAGCCAAAAAATAGCTAGGTTCCGAAACGGTTCCGGGTCCGAATCCGGTTCCACCTTCTCCTTAACGGAGACCCGGACCAGAACCAACTCATTTACAACCCTACTGTCAGGCCTCTGTATTGGAGTGGAGGGGCCTTCTACATGTTTAAATTGCCCGTTCAGGTAGGTTCAGACTTCCAAACAAGTGGATCCCACCTGTTCAACCTGCCATGTATGGGGTAGTTCGGCTCTCCAATCACAAGGAAATAATATGTAATTCAAAAAATGTACGAAAACTGTGCAATATATATCACAATTGTGTAAGGGGAGTGAGATTAAGGAGGAACTAGCACCACAGGCCCGGGATATGAAATAATCTTATTTAATAAAATTAGCTACATTTAATTTTTTTTTATATGAGAAAATATTAGAAAATAAAAGTTATTGAAACTTAACACCTATTAAATCTTTGTAAATTGAAAAAGTTCATTCAATTTGTACCAAATTCTAAAAAAAAAAAACAGCCGACGTTGGCTGATTGGAATCTCTCTTTCAATGTCTGCCTACAAATAAAAAGAGTTTCTAGAAGAAAAAAAGAAATTAGAAAATAAAAAGATATTTAAATGAACATAAAATATTTAAATTTTCACATGTTACCCACCATATGAAAGCAACTGTTAAACAACATCTAAGAAACAACCTTCTATAAATTGCACCGGCCCTTCGCCCAAAGGTGGATCTTAGACTTTATATATAGAGGAATTCTCCATAATGCCCCATTTCAAATTTCTAGAGTCACTCTGTGTTGTGTGTTTTGATTATGTAATGTTGTTGTAGGTATTTTTATGTTGGCTAATTTATGGGTTGGACAAAACTTTGGGTCCATTGAGTTGTATTTTCTAATTTATTTTAGACTAGACTATGGCTGTGTCGCCAGAAGAACTGAACCGAAGAAAAGAGAAGACCAAGAGAATCCTCAATCGGACCCCCTATACGATCGGAGTACTGAAGCTTCTCAGTTATTTTGGGTGGTCCGATCAATCCGATGGCGGGAAAGAGTCCTTATTGTTGCACGATTTTGTTTCCTTTTGAAACTCTATTTCCCAAATTGATTATTACTTGTGCACTAAGTCTAAGGCACAAATTTGGGCTTATATATAGGGGTTTGCTCTCAACCCTATTGAAGTGGTCAATATAAGAAAGGAGAGAGACAAAGAAATAACAATCTTGCGAAGATGCATGTATGATAGAGGGTCCTTGTAGGTTTTTTTGTCCAATACACCAACAGTAAAGCGGCAGGATTTAATTTGTGATTTAGCAATAAAAATAACAAGAGAGAGCCCAAGGTTCAAAGCTATAGAATAGTAAGAGGATGTCGAGAAGTGGGCTTTATCCGAAGGTGAGTATTGAAAAGTATTTATTATGCCTCTACTAACGCTTCGAGGATTTGGTAGGAATGGTTGGCTAAGGAAATTTAAGATTTAATGAGAGACAACCGGTCCTTAGATCGAATCCTTAGAAAAATGACTCGGTGCGAAAAAAAAATACTACAGGAGGAACGACTTTGCGCTATAAAAATATAAGTGCCGCAAAAAGGTGCGCCGATCGAGTACCACCTAAATGGGCTCCACCCGAATGTAAGTGTTGAAAAATATTTATACTACCTTTACTAACGCCTCATATCTTATTATTTTTTTAAAATATCCAAACTGAGTTCTCGATCTCTCTAGCTTTAGCACTATCATTTTTATAATTTGGAGGACCTTCGCGTGTTGCGATTAGATGGTTGAAGAGATTTAAAGAAGCAAACATCTGTAGCAAAAGCTGAAACAATTGAGTGTATTGAGCCTCAGTCTCATCATTTGAAAAGTTGCCACGAGAGATGAAAGAGTTGATTAACCTCAGAAAACCTCAATTAGTTTCTTCTCAATGAAACAAGAAGATTGAAGTTACATCAATTTGGGATTATATTTAAGCTATCCCTTCTCGAAGATCTGCGGACGTATGGTAGTGGATGGAGATGGGCATCAAAGACATCAAGGGCAGATGCAAATATTGAAGAAATTGTAAACTTGACTCAGATAACTATCTCAAACTTTCTTTTAACGAAGTCAAATTTTTATTAAATTGATGTGATCTAAGAGTTTACAAGAAGTGGAAACCTTCTCCTTCATTATCGAGGACGATGTATATTTTGGGGTTAGGAAGCTAGGGTTAGAATGATTAGATGGGATTAATTTTTGTATACAAGAGGGCCGTAGTCAGATCTTCCAATCCCCAGCCTCATTCTCATGTGGGCCAGTAGGTGGGCCCCATATTGAGGCACACATGGACCATGTGCTTTGGATTAGAACTGAACATGTTCGAGCCCACATTGTCGTAGTTGCAAAAATGAGCACCTTACATACATGGTCGGGATCTTGTAAGCAAAAAAATATATTACACTCAGGTCCCCAATATGTATTAAAAACATGAACCCATTGGACCTAGATGAGGACCTAAATCTTACTGTTGATGGGGTCAGAAAAAATTAGGGTCTAGACCCATTTTTTTGGTTATGTCCTTTTGTAACCCACCTAGCCAATGGCGAAGCTAGAATTTTCTTCTAGGAAAAGCCAGAATTTTTTTATAAAGGGGCCAGATTGGTAATATTTTTATATTTATTATTTTTAAATTATCATTAAAAAATATAAGTATCTAGTTATTTCAAAAAATTTAATTATAACCAAAGAAAGAACTCCAAAATTCAAAAATACCTAAACACTTTTAAAAACATAATTTCTCAAAACTTTGAGTATAGTAAAAAAAAATCATAAGTAATAGGCCTCACTATAATGAGTTCAAACTGCACAAAATAAACATTTACTCTTTAGTTTAGGACCGAGAGTTGTATCTCACTCTAATCAAAGTAGGGCGCATATCGGATTTTTCACTTGTAAACTAATCCACTCATAATTAATTATAGAATTTATGGGTTACTTGGGAAAATTCAATGGGCCACAATACTAGCGGTAATATGATCGGTTGAAAAACCATTGATTGATTACTCACAATCTTTTTTATGGGCCACGATGCCTACATTAGCATATATGATTGAGAGTGCACCACTGAATGGCCACTCACCAACTTCAAAAAAGGTGAACAGAGAATGTTTGATCTCCATCCTCCTTAAAATAAATGCCCTCCCTTGAAGTGGTTTTTCCAAATTTTACTCCAATAGGAGTTAGTCCCACCATAAAATTGAGTACATGATATTTTGAATCGTATGCTCAATACGGTGGGACAAACTCTCATTTTAGTAAAATTTGAGTTCAAATCATCCTAGCCCTTGATTTAATCGCCATAAAAGTTTAGTCATCTTTTAATCGTAGATTTAATTGAAGTTGAGCTCAATAGTATTTGAGATTCAATCCAAAATAGAAGCCAAGATGCCTTAATTTAGTTCTAGAGAAAAGCTTCTCAAATTACTGTGAACGAGAAATGTTTGGGAAAGAGAGGGAAGGTATGAATTGGTTGATTGATTGCAAACTTTAATCTCTCCTCGACCCCCTCCCTCTGCCCCCACGCCTAATTGTTGGTTTGTTGGAGTAAGGCATGTGTTCGACATCCCTCTACGTGTTGGCATCTGTGATGTGGCCCATATATCACCATAGGAGAGTGGGCCACAATCACAAATATAGCACACCTCACAAGTTTGATCATTATGTGTTTGAGGTGATAAGGATAAGATTGGTATAAAACTAGCAACAACGCCCCATGCTTAGCCCGAGACAAAAGGTAAGATATTACATTTTGAATTTATGAGATATCAAAATTAATTATAAACATATAAGCATATATTCATGCATATTTATATAAAAATAGTCAACACATCTTAAATTACAAATACAAGTGGGCAATATCAACAATAAACTATTACAAAGATAAAGCTGAAAAAAATCCATTCAACAGCATAAAAATAATAATAACAGCAATAATTACTAAAGGAGATATAGAAAGAGAATTTTGTTAATATATATAATATTAGCAATAAGAAATGCATTCAAGTTTTTGTTACCTATTGATAATTTCAAAACCCAATAAAACAAAACCACCTCATTTAGTCTTGTTTGTGCAACAATAGGATTTTAATTTATGCAGATTATTATTTCCTCATGAGAATGGAATTTTGTATTTTCGTAGAAAATCAAAGTCCTCTCTATTAAGGAAAAATGATTTATTTTTTTCTTCTATGCAAGGAAAACACATCACACACAACAACACAATATTGTTAACAAAGATAATCATAAAAATGTGCTATCCTCTTGTTGAACAAATGCACCATTTTTTTTATTTTCACATAGGCCAATGGTCATTTCAATCCCTCCGCACAAAGTTCTTCTCTACCCCTTTGAAGTAGCACCAATATCATTTTAGAACTAATCAAACCATTTTTTAGCTCTAGAATTTTAAAAAAGATGTATAAACATGTTAACTTTAAATTCCATAAATTATGAGACTTTAAAACCTCAGGATAGTGTTATTTGATCCCAGTAATAATTGATCCACCTTGGATCAATGTATATATCTCTTAATTATGAGTCCATGTGGGCCCACGGAAGTGTAATTTATGGTGGGCCAACCCTAGGGTCATAGGTCTATATAATCAGATCAGAAAAGGAAGCATATAAGATTCAACCAAGAAACTCTAACCTAAAAAATATTTTTATCACAAGCCCATTTATGAGGTGGTCTACCAAAAAGTCGGGTCTGATTTTCGTTCACATGTGATAATCTTTTGAATAGAGTAGAGCTGTATTTGGAAACTAAAAGAAAAATGATATTTTTAATTAAAAAATTTATCAGTATGAATTGTAGAAAGGTGGGCCCCAAATATTAAAATAAAAAGATGACAATCTTGAGAGGATGGAAGATAGATAGTGTTGACAAAGAGAAAAATTATAGCAAAATAAAGAGAGTTTAGGGGATATTGAGTGAGAGACTTTATGAGATAAAGGATATGGATAAAGAGATTTTTTTAGAGAAAAAATTATGGCATGTGATGACATAGCACCTTAAAGCACTCTATGTTTTTTCCCCATATTTATTTGAAAGGGGAATGATTGGATTGCTGAGGTGGCACCCCTCACAACCCACATCCCCCTTTGCTTTACCATATATAATGGGAAAGAGATTGTGAAGTTGGTTGCTCGTTCCACACCCCAAAGACCATGAGATAATTTAAGAGTGAAAGAGACTTGAGTCAAAATCCCATTCTCACTTCCACTCATTACACCACTAACCTCTTGTAGAGAGTCGCGGATCTCCACATCAAGTGCTCGATCTGAGTTAACACAATCTTAATCATGTTAGTAGCGGCCGCCACTTCAAGACCAAGGCATACACTACCATGTGTGTTTTGGGTCTTGCATAGTCCTGTCATGTCAAATACTACAAGGATACCCTCAGCAGAAGAAAGAAAAATTCATTGCCATCCATACCATATGGGAATTAGAAAAGAACTTGGTGAAGTCAAAAGTTATTAAGAAAAAAAAAAGGGAAGAAGAAAAAAAAAAACCTGAGAGTTCCCATCTACCCTTGTATCTATATATGGTCCTTCATAGTTCATATTAGTGCCTCCCAAAACAAAGGAGACAACAAAAGAAGCATGCCTCCCCCAAGTCCAAACATCACATGTTCTTCAACATAGGCACGATTTTGCTCCCTAGAGTCTTGTGTTCGAATCCCCTAGATTTACCCCATATGTGGGATGAGCAGGTGCGCCCAAAGGTTTAGTCCTGAATGGTTAATACACGGGGCAAGGGCAGACCCAAGAGTTTTTTTTTTAACCTAAATTTTTTGTGATTACTTAGAACTACTATTAGAATTATATATTGAGGTTTTGCTATGTGATTTTTTCATATAATAGAAATTATCAACTACGGTTTGGAGTGTGAAAGGTGCAGAGAGAGATCAACGGATTTTTGAAAGAAGAAGAAGAGAAATGCTGCAGCTTCAAATCGCAGCTCCTAGTGCGATTTTTCAACGGATTTTTGAAGAAGCAGCAGAAGAAACTTGGACGGAGCTCAGTTGAAGAAGAGAAATGCATCTCAGTTGAAAAAGTAACGGATCTTCAACTTGAGAGTTTTTAGGGTTTTCGGGCTTCAAATGCGTGGGGGAGTTTAGAAACATAAAACGTGGAGACCACCTTTGAAATAAGTGGGGCAAAAATTTGAACCTTTTAACGGCGGAAAATATCATCCGCCGCTGATACCCTAAAATTTTTTCTACTTCGTGACAGATCATTATATCCGTCGCTGATAAGCATATTTAGCGGCTGAAAATTAAAACATCCCCTATTTAAGTGTCACTAAAAGTGACTTTTCTTTTTGTGAAGAGACCATCTAAATACATTAGCAAATGACAAAAATTAAAAAAAACAAGAGTAAAAAACCCATAAAATAGTTGAAGCAACCCAACCTGGTACTTTTGCAGCCCAAAACCACATTGTAGGCCCCCACTTTAGGTACATTCACATGGATGGTTGGATGAGGTCTTTGTGTGCACTATGCAATTCAACCATTTACATGCAATTTCTTAATTCAATAGTTGGCCATTTCATTCAGTGGAGACGGAAGTTGGGATGGGACAGAGATTACCCACTTCAACACGAAGGGAAAGATGAGAGAGGAGGACTGAGATCGGTAAAAATACCCAAGATCCATGTTGGAGAGTTCTCCATCCTCTTTTTTTCTTCTGGTGGGGGTAATGTCACCTTCAAAAGGCTTTTCTTATCTTAACATAGTAAAGGTTTTCCTTCTTTAGAAGGAAAAATAGTTAATTTAGGCAGACTTCATCTTAGGATATAACAAAACATTAATTAGATTTTTTTTTTTTTTCCTAATCTTCATTACCTTCTTTCTTAGTGCAAGTGTATTTGGTGGGCCAAACTGCAGAACTTAATGAATCTGCTGAGCCACATTATTAAGGGAGAGGCTATTCATACATCTCTCATTGCTCCTTGCACATCTGTCCATGGAGCCCCTCCAAGAACACCCCAAACTACCCCCGTTCATCTCCTTCCCTCTATCCCCCTCCCCCTCTCCTTGCTCGCCGCCCATCTCCGCCCGAGCCCTCTCCCTTTCCCTCTCCCTCTCCTTCTCTCTTTCTCCCTGTCTCTCTCCCTCTCCCTCTTTCTCTCGGGACGACGATCAAGGAGAAGGAGAGGGAGAGGGAAAGGGGGCGGGCAGAGGTGGGCGGCGAGCAAGGAGAAGGAGAGAGGCAGGGAGAAGAAGGAGAGGGAGAGAGGGTGGGCGTCGGGCGGAGCTTGGCGGCGAGCAGGGAGAGGAAGAGAGAGGGACAGGGGTAGTTTGGGGAGTTCTTAGAGGGGTCCAATAGATGGATGTACAAGGAGCGATGAGGGATTTGTGAATAGCCTCTCTCCGATATTAAACCCATAAAGACTTACAAAAATCTTTGGAGGTTCCATGGCTCCTCCCCTCCCCTCCTATAGTTCCACCCCTGACATGGGAATACCTTCCTTATTATAAAAAAAAAAAAAAAAAAATGATAAGTCCAAACATCATGTTGTTGGAAATAGGTGGGCCTCGTGGACAGATTTTCAAAAGCTTTTGACCCACTTGACTCAGGGATCAAGTGCCCATAAGGCCCACAAATCATATCCATGATGCAATCCCTCATACTCATCTATCATGTACAACAATAATAACATATCTAAAAGATAGAAAACAAGCAACACCATGCAACAAAATAATTCACAACTAATAAAGAAGCAGATTATACCTTTGGAGCCCGGTAGTGCTCTAATGGAAAAGAAAACTTGCCAGTTAAATAATTATTTTTTTTTGTAAGCAACTTCGGATCTCCAAAACCTCTTAGTCTTCCACATTATAACCCGTATCAGATCTCTTCTCTAAAAGAGATGGGTGGGATCTCCTAAAGAAAGCAACTAAAAACTCTTAAGGAAACTAGAAAAGAACCAGAAAATGAAGAGAGAGATATGCAACTCTTGCACAAAGGGGGGGCTGGGCGTGAATTCCAAGAGTAGACGTCCCAGCCCCCTTGCTTCCCTTTTATAGCTTTAAGCAACCTCCTTCATTACTCCTGTACTAATTGAAATAAAAATCTCACTTTCACACAAATTAGTAACTCACTATTACCACTATTAGAAGTCTCACTTCAAATAGAAATAGTAGTTTTCTAATTCCTTCCTTTTAAAGTTCAAGTAGGATTAGTATCTTTCCAATAACTTGGGCTAGCGTGGGGACCACTAGGGATTCCATAGAAAACTGACTCCAACTCGGACACCGCGACCCCACATCTCATGCGCAATCTGGGTCCACAGTTAATTACAAATAACATCACTATATAAATGCAATTGCACTTCAGTCTTAAGAATAAATTACAATGAAGATCCTAAACTTCCCGATTACCACAAGCAGGCCCCTCTATCAATATTCATGGATCAATTAGACTAAAATTGTCCAACTAATTTAAATCCACATCTTATTATCCTTGAGCCCCAATTAATCACAGTGATCATCAGTATCATCCAATTAACTCTTAATCGATATGGGTGCGCACTTACTAATGACAAATCCATTAATTGGCACAACGAGATAATATAGATAGATTTCATCTTAACCATTCAACGTTCTCACAGTTCTACTACCACGTACCCAAGACACCGAGATGTTGACCTACAGTTGGCCTCACTCATTGGTGACTCAAAGCAAATGAATAGATAGAAACTTGAGTTCATTAATGTTTCGGGATTAAGAGCCTATTGTTAGGGAATTATGAGAGCAAACCTTAAACTCGAGACAGTATTCAATAAGGTGCTTCTCATGGTCCCTCAATACATCTAATATACCAGTACCGTGATCCAGAATCTTCCATTCTAATGATCGAGACAAATCACACTATCTCATAGTGATCAAAGTGCTGCAATCTTATCAGATGATATGCCCAGTCTCATCATTGGTTGTGAAGATATTTTAAGTATAAGATTTGTGACACATGTCTCGTATGTGTGGATCTCATCCATATACATATATCACATCTAATATACTAATGGAACCCGGTTCAACTAAAGAACTATCATCTTATATATATTGGTCATGTGCATTAAGTAATTAAAACATCATTTATCTCATGAAAAGAAAGCATGATATTATTGATAAATAAAGAATTTAATCAATTTATTACATCATCTGATGGATTGAATCCATACAATTTAATACACGTATCCTTACAAAGGACACATATGAAATAGGAATAGAGGAATTTATATATGCACCCACTCTTTTTGCTGAGCACACCCACATTCCTTTTTTATATGTATTTTTTTTTTTTTTTCTAAAAATGAGTGTGTTCAGTAAAAATAGGGGTGCAAAGAGAATTTCCCTAGGAATAGATTAAGACATCCAATTTTCACGTGTTTCAGTCACGGGCCCTCTCCTACAGGCTCTGTCCTCGAGGAGTAAAATATATAAAGACGAAACCAACGTGCTTAACACACTGTGAAACCAGGGCACCTACCCCAACTTTTAAAGGTTGTATTGTCTTTAGAGAGACTTTTTTTTATCGCTATTGATAAGGTTCTCGCTTATCCTCACTTTCTATTGGAGGAAAAATGAAAGAGATATCAGTGGGTCCTACTCCTACCCATGTGGAGTGGGTATGTTCTCCCAAGGACAATGATTACGGGTATATCATATGGCCCTGTAGGCTGTAGCCCCTCTCTTCATTTCTGTTGGAAGAAGAGAGGAAAGAAGAGGAAGAGATGGATTTAGAGTCTAGTGCCAAGGTATGTTCTCAGAGGCTGTAGCAGTAAGCTCTTATGATTTTCCATTTTGCACATCAGTTATTTAATTTTGGCGAACTTCTGAAATGGGGCTGGGTTGGTGAAACATTTTTGTCATTTTGGGCGGCATTTTAGTTGTTGTGGTTGGGCTCATGGAGTCATGGTGCAGAAAACCACATGGGGTAGATTAAGCTGCCTTTGTACACAAGTACACTTATTTTGATTAGCAAGTTTTTCTTCCTCTTGATAAAAGTAAGGGTTTTATGTTATTTTATTTTATTTTTTTTCACTTACACAAGTTCCTCACTGGAGAAAATTAGAAAAAAGAAACAAGCTAGATCACACACCAACCTAACAACCAGCACTGACTAATCAAGAACTACAAAATATTATTAAAAACAAGAAAAAGAAAACTACTGACCAACACAATGGTGCATTTAACCTTAAATTTAAGTGAGATTTGGGTCGGAAACTATCTCGTGCTTGGGATGTGAAAACAATGGCTTGGATCCAAAAAAAAAAATAAAAATGAGCTACATGAAACCCGCGAGAAGAGTGAAACATGTAAAGTTCTACAAAGTCATTGGCCGGAATAATCTTCACATGTGAATTTTTCACTTGCGGGAGGCCACAAGGATTTTCCTGTGTAAAAATGCATCCACTGTACTAATGCAGAGGTGGAACCATGCGTTAAAGGAAGGAGTCTAGGAGTGGAGTCCGTTCGGATTTGTGCACAGATGCAGATCCACGTATTTGGTTTTGGGGGCAATCGTCATGTCGGATTTAGAAAAGCCCGAAAGGGACTATGAGTCAGAGGGCCCATGTCCCCTCATAAATAAACCCTCACTCCCCTCAGATGACAAAATAAGGAAGAAAGTAACATTATCCCCATCTTCCACCCTCTCAAACTTATATTAAATCCTAAGTCCCACAGGTGAATATTCCTCATCTATATATATATTAGATACACAAAATGGCTGATGAAGCGTATATATAGACACCCCTGGCCTTTTCTTCCTTAAAATGTGTGACATGTCATCCTTCCTATTTTAAAAACAATAAGAATCAATCAAAAAACAGTCGTCCTCTTTACTCCTTGAAACTCCAACCAGTGGATCAGTAAGATCAATGGATAGCTTACCTATGATAAATCCAATGAAGCTCCTCTTTTACACTAGTCAATTCAACAGTGAGACGCACACCCAGCCAATTCAACAGGCAGGAGGTGAGGAGGTGGGCCCCACTCACTAATATAGAGTGGAAGGAAACTAGCAGCAAGTACTAATAGTTCCACAAGTGAAAACAAAGACAGGCAAATTTTGTAATGTGGGAATAACAATCTTTTAGACCGTACGCATTATCAAAACTTTGACTTGTGCTTGTAAAAGGAGAACAACTCCATACTTTTTTATTGAATATTGAGTTTAACTTTTTTTTTTTTTTTTCCCCTAACCACCCAAGGGTGGGCCAAAAGGAGATTATGGATAAATAGATAAGGCGAACGAATTAACTGATCATAACCAATGCAGTGGTTGAGGGGTCACTATTTAAATGGCCCAAGCTAATCAGATGCTATGTGGATTGTGGGTAGACACAATTAGAAAGGGTTGTGACTTGTGATAGTATATTTTCCCTTTGACGTTGGCTGATAACTGACAACACCAACACCACAAAAGGAGACGGAGACTACCACCTTGAAACTGACATCTAACAGAAGACACTCACCAACTCAGGCAGGTTGGATGCAATATTTTCCCAACTCAAACCGTAACCTGAAATAGCATGTGCTGCACTCAAGACTCAAAATGTCAATCTACTAGTAGCTCAGTGGTCAGGCACCTCCCCCTCACTATATAAATAAACAAGGATCAACCTTGGGTTGTAGCGTCGATAGTTAAGGGACTTAGGTTGTGTGTAAGTATTTACCAAAGCCAAAAAATAATAATAATAATAATAATGCGACCCTGAAACCAGACTCCTGATGATGAACCTGAGCAGGCCCGGGGTGATATCAACCTGAACTGTATGTTCTCCATCCATAAACGTTTCAGAGTTGGGCTGACTCAGGTTACGAAAGGTACATGAGTTCACAGTATACTTTCTAATGGTAGCAGTGTAATACAATTGATTGACCCCAGGTGACCCTGAACTGAATTCCATATGCATTGTCCAAAAGATAGGCCTGACGCTGACCCAAATCCTAACAAGTTCAACCTGAATTGGACTTTTGGCAAGGTTAGTTCATGTGAGTTCTGGTTTAGCCCAGCTAAAGCTGGCGTATCTGTGAAAGCTACATTTAACAGAGACAGATGCGTTACTCCACTCTCTTGCAGTTGGTGGGAGTTCAAAAAAAAAAAAAAAAAAAAAAAAAAAAAAATGGGAAACCATCTGGTGATATGGTTTAAAAAAAAAAAAGACTCTTTGTGACCTTACAGATTTCTCAAAATGATGATTTGGTCTTGCACAAAAAGAAAATCATGAAGAACTCCATGCTGGTGTGTGGCAAGCTCTACATCTCTGAATCCAGAAATGCTTCAGCTCTTGATTTGATTGAACGAGCAGCCAGGCTCAACCCGGAAGCCGTTATCGTGAATAAGTTCGAAGACCGTGCTTACAACCGCGTCCGCTACACGCTTGTCTCTTACATAGTTCGTGACAGTGGCAATGGCATGACCTACAGCCCGCTGCGAGCAACCATTTTTGCAATGGTTGAAGCGGCTTTTAATGCGATAAATCTCGAGCTGCACTCAGGAGCACACCCGAGGCTCGGCGTAGTCGATCACATTTGCTTCCATCCATTGGCTCGAGCGTCATTGGATGAAGCAGCCCAACTTGCAAAATTGGCAGCAGCAGAGATTGGAAACAGTCTTCATGGTGAGTTTCACTATCAATATCATCACTCTTGCATGGTGTGTTGGTCGACATATATCAGATACCGGCACTAGGGGGTTGCAGTAGGGTTCATGAACGTGGGTCAGCATGTTGATTAGCACCAACCCAAAACCAATTCATTTATTAATTGGGTTGGAATTATCAACCTGAACCAAACCAGAATTAACCAGGATCAACCTGGAACTTGCATTACTGGGTCAGGTCAGGTTCAAGTTGAGTTAGCCATTTGGAAAACATGAACAATCAGTTAGCCAAATGCGAGAGACTCATTTCTCCTTGATAAAATCCATGTGGGTGGAGTCCATATTCTCCTATGTTGTGCAATACCAAACAGGTGGTTTTATGATTTCACCATCTCATCACATCCAAATGCCTCACCTTCTGATCTAACGTCGGAATGAGGAGCAGCCCCCACTCCACCAACAAGAAAACAGTAAGGTTTAAGAAAAATGGGTTACTACTACTATAGATCATTTCCTATATAAGAATGTGAATCATTTAGGTAGCACGTAACAAAGAAGCTACCTAAGTTTTTCCTGCTAACAAGAATATTCAACCTGGAAAATTTGCAGTGCCAGTGTACCTATATGAAGCAGCTCACCCAAATGACAAGGCACTCGACACAATCAGACGTGAGCTTGGATACTATAGACCTAATTTTATGGGCAACCAATGGGCGGGTTGGGCAGTGCCAGACATACTGCCTGAGAAGCCTGATGAAGGTCCATGTCATGTAACTCGAGCAAAAGGCATCGTGGTAATTGGTGCAAGCCCATGGTTCGAAGCTTACAATGTGCCAATCCTATCAACTGACGTCTCTGCTGCAAGAAGGATTGCTCGAATGGTGAGCGCCAGAGGAGGCGGGCTGCCAACAGTGCAAACAATGGGCCTTGTCCATGGTGAGGACACAACAGAGATTGCATGCATCATATTGGAGCCAAAGCGGGTAGGTGCTGACAGAGTTCAGAACCGAGTGGAGCTGCTTGCCGCTGAAGAAGGCCTAGATGTCGAAAAAGGCTACTTCACTGATTTTTCACAAGAAATGATTATAGAGAAATACATGAAGCTTGTTTCTGCTGACTGAATAAAATACCACGTTGAAAATAAATGAAATGCAAGGACAATGAATCTTTGAGCTGAAAATCCATTAGCATTGAGATTTCTGGATTGCCAGTAAGTTAACACTGAATTGGCATCTTCAACTATATCAGAAAAGATTCAAGATACAATTTTACTTTGAAAGTGGAACTCCATTTACATCAAATTAGTACATTAATTTACAGCATTTAGATGAATTAAATTTCACCTAGGCAAAGAACACCTCTTGCTTCGAAAAATCCTCAGAAGTAATATTCTGAAACAGTTGTCGTAGCCTCTCAACACCTGGCCAAGGCCGAAACACGGCACCATTCCCTCTCAAGGAACAAGTATCGGATCCATTTTCCAAAATCCCCACACACCATGCACCAGGAGCAAACCGACCTTTAGATTGACCCCAGAGTTCATTGTCAATCTTGTCTAAGACGGGATCATCCTTTTCGAATTTTTTAGCAAAGGGTGCACCACTTTTAACCATGTCTTTAAAGTCCTTGGTGGATAATGCGAGTAGATGCTGTTTGGCAGGATGGTCCCAAGCAACATTGCAACACCCTGTCCCTTAACACCTTATTAATTATAGGTAATTGGGATTAATTAGTAAGTATGTTTAGAGTCTTAGCGAATCGGGTTTGACATTTGGATCACGCGTGCAAAGTCTCGTCCGAGTCTAAATTCATTTGGCTAGAGTTGGGGGTTGGTATGCAATTTTGAAAAGTTTTCAGGGGTTTATATGAGATTATGAGTTTTGTGAGTTCGGATGCATCAGGTAGTCTTGGCATTTCACGAAGATTAGTCTTCTATCGCTTTTCGACCTGATGCATTGAAGAGCCCCAAAGATCGACATTAGGAAACCGAAGGACTAAACTATATTTAGCCCATAATCCTAACCTAATATAAGACCTCACCCATCTCTTATCCCCTTTCTTCTCTCATTTCATTGTGCCTTCTCCAAACTCGGCCCCTTCACTACCAACGGCCACCAGAGCTCTGACGTCGCCGACGAAGCTTCCCATCTTCTTCCCTAACTCCTAAGATCACTCCCATATACGTACTTTCCTAAGCATTTCTCCCAAAACCCACTCCAAGGTAAGCTCTTAAAGCTTGTGAGCTTAGCCTCTCTTCTTTCTTTTGGTTAGAAATGGATAGGGAGACTCACCTCAACCTTTGGCATGCATTTGTAGGAGTGATTTGGGATTGAGAGTTGTTTTCTCCATATTGAGCTCAAAAGAGGATTTTCCCCAATTTCTCTTAGGTTTTGTTTAAGCTCCTCATCAAGGCAAGTTAATACATATAATTAATTATGCTTAGATATGTTTGTTTCTCCTTGATTTGGTGATTGATAATGTTCTAGATCACCTTGTGCTCATTTTGGTTCGATTTTGTTTAAAACATGATAATATGGATTGAATGGTTTGAATGGAAGGGATTGTTTTGTTTGGTTTTCGAATGGACTTGATGAGAGGGGGTATGGATGTATGTGGAGAGGGCAAGGCCCTATTTTCTTTGTTTGCAGGTGTGAATGAAGGAGGGGAGTGAAACTCCCCATTTTTGAACCAATCTCAAAATTTGCTTCAGAATTCTAGGAGTAGTCGGTTAACTGAACTACAATTCGGTGACCCTCGGCGACCTACTGGTTCTAATTCCAGAAGGTAGCATTTTGGAGGAGTTGGACCATCGGTCCACCTTCGGTTGACCGAATTGCAACTCGGAGACCTGTTGATCCCAATTTCAGAGAACGACATTTCTGGGAGAATTGTGCAGTAAGTCACCCTATCGGTTAACCCCTTCATTAACTAAACTGGTTGGTTAACTAACCCTAATGTTTATCCTGACCAAATTCTTCTTTTTGAAAGGAATTGTCTGCTTGGTTTGAGGACTTAGGTGGAACCTTGGTTACCTTTTTGGACTGATTTGACTATGTGCGAGGAATGTTTTGAACCAATGTTTTCTCGTAGTTATGCTGGTTGTATCGAGTTTCAACCTAGCTCAATCTTGAACGATATGGGATAACGGGATACCCCTTTTATATCTATGCACGAAGATTCTCGGTTTGGGTATCACGAACCCTAATTCCTTTCGGTAACTGAGTATCACTGTACAAGACTTTGGGAATAACATTGGACCTAGGTTTGGATTGTTTTTTTGCTTTTGATTCTGAATTGTACCATCTGGTACCTTGTCTACGTGTAATGAACATGTTCTTTAGCTCCGTTTACTTTACTTTTTTGGGGATCATATGAAAAACTTAGATGATGGATTTAGGATCCCTTTTGATGTTCCGTTTGTTTTTAGGTTGTTTAAGGTGTTAAGGCTATGTGACTTTGATTATAAGGCTTGAAGAGAACTACTAATGAAGTTTGATTTGATCTGAAGCAAAATAGTTTCTCTAATGTTTTGATAAGTCTTATTCACGCAAGAAAGCCTAGCCCCTCACTGATGTTCATTTAAGATTCTCCATGTTAGGCACCACTCAGTTGTTAACGTTCAACACAGTCGAGGCACCACATATGTTAGGGCTTTGAATTGAGGACCGTCTACAGTTCGGATGGGTGTAATGGACACCGCTAGATACCAATGGCATATCGTTTTGAACACCGGGTTATGATCTCAACTAATTTATATCTCCACCACGACTCAATGTGAGTAAGGGAGGGCCATGACACTATCCGTGGTAATTAGCATATGTGGACCGCCTATCTTGTTAGATGTGTATGTTAGCTTGTTTATGATTCCGATGCTATACATTTTTATGATCTTGTCTATCGTTACTCTATCTCGTACTGCATATCTTGATGATTCTTATATATAGTTGCTTGCCGACCTTCGTGTCTGATGTTACTACTCTTTGTGCATGGGAACTGAGTCTTTCTACCCCAAAGAGGAGGATGCGACAAAGACGATTCAGACAGATCAGTTTGATGACCTCCTAGACTATAGTACGAACGGCGTTGTATAGCCGTATGTACTCAAGAGCCCTCACACATAACTGGATTACTTTCATCTTTTGGTTTCCTTTATCTCTTGATTAAGCCCAATTTTTAGTGTGGCCTTCTTTTGTAATTAATACTTCTGTTAATTGTCTTAAACTTGAACTTAGTTAATGCATTTCATTATGTGCTCTTAACTACACATCTTAGGATACCATATGTCTTTATGAAGCTTCCGCTTTTGTTATATGTATCCGAGGAAATGTTTATACCTCACAGCGATCTTCGATTCATATGGGACACGATTGGGGCCAGGTGGATTTGATTAATGTCAGAAATGTTTTTTTAATTTGTCCTAATCTCACTCATAACCCCGATTTCGCGTTTGGGGGCGTGATAATTATAGTGTAGGTCATGGCTCACAATGGAGTTCTAGAATTTTTTTTAAGTTACAGATGACAGTATGGAAGTAGCAGCCTTCTGGCGAAGAGATAAAATTCGTTTAATAAATTAAAACGGTCCGGGGGAGGTTGTCCCACCCCATATACAATACTCAAGAAAAGATCACGTTACCATTACCCATGCAAAGCCTGAAAACCAAAGAACAAAGATGAGAAATCATAGATTTTAAAACTATAATAATAAGAAGAAGAAACAGGAAGTCCAAATAAGTCCAAAGAACACAGTTTTATTTCATGTGAAATGATGGTTTGCAAGCAGTTGAGAGTTGGGAGCAAACAAAATGGAAGAATGAATGTGGTCCCACCCTGAGCCATGAGTCATTTCTCAAACCTACGGTTACAACCCCTCATCTATGGTTAATCCAAAGTATCACAAAAAGAGAAAGCACAAGCACAAGATAGTGCAAACCCCAAGTCTAGTCCTTCCCAAGCAGGGGAGGATAATGTGGATCAACCCATAACCTTAGATGAAAAGTGACAATATCCTCTGGTGGGCCAAGCTATGCAATGTTTAGAGGCTTATGATTGGACATATATGGGCCCATACACGTCTAAGAGGCGAAGGAATCATGCGAGTCCCAAAACAGTTCATATTTAATTATTAAATTTTCATTAGGGACTGTTTTGCTAAAACAGTACAGGACCATGGGTTTTGTGCAAATTTAGCACATTAATAGGTCATGACCTGACCTGTCCCCAGAAAATTCAACCCATATTAAGCCCACTGGCCCATGCAAGAAGTTGCAACTTAACAAATATCTTATCAGGTAGATAAGGATCTCGCTCATCTTTCTTTTTTATCCGGCAAACTGTAACATCCCGTCCTTAATATTCTATTAATTATAATTAATTGCTTGATTAGTTAGTAAGTGTGTTTAGAGTCTTAGCGAGTCGGGTTTAACGTGTGGATCACGCGTGCGAAGTCTCACGTGAGTCCGAGCTCGTTTGGGTACAGTAGGGGGTGGTTTGCAATTTCATGAAGTTTTCAGGGGTTTTTATGAGGTTATGAGTTTTTGTGAGTTTGGGTGTATCGGTAGGTCTCAATATTTCACGAACTTTAGTCTTTCGCCGCATTTCGATCTGACGCGTCGAAGAAGCCCAAATATCATCCTTAGAGAACCAAATGACAAAACTTAGATTAATCCATAACCTAACCTAATATAACTCCATCACCTTATCTCTTATTATCTTTTTCTCATTTCACTATTCCCTCTAAACAAACTTAGCCACTTTCACTGCCTCCTCATTGCCGACGGCCACCAGAGCTCCTACGTCGACGACCAAGCCTCCAATCTCCTTCTCCAAGCTACCAAGACCACTCTTATTTACTTTTCTAAGCTCCCCATCCACTACCCACTTCAAGGTAAGCTCTCAAAGCTTGTAGACTTAGCTAATCTCCTTCCTTTGGCTTAAAAAGGGATTCGAGAAGCTCACCCAACCCATTTGCATTCATTTTTGTAGAAAGATTTGGGTTGTGAAGCTTTCCCCCAAGTTTGATCTTAAAGAGAGTTTTCCCCAAATTTTCTTCTTCTTTATTTTTGTAAGCTCTTCATCAATGCAAGTAGATATTTATATTTATGCTTGATATGTTTGTTTTCCTTGATTTGGTTGATTGATGATGCTTAGACAATCTCTTGCTCATTTGTATTCTTTTTGTATGGAAAACATGATAATTGGATATAGATGTTGATTTGAATGGGATAGATATTGGTTTGAATGGACTTGATGAGAGGGGGTATGGATGTATGTGGACAGGGCAAGGCCCTATTTTTCCTTGTTTGCAGGTGTGAATGGAGGAAGGGAGTGAATGTCCCCATTTCTGAACCAATACAGAATGCTGATGGTGAATTCTGTAGCTTCGCAGTTAGCCAAAATTGGTTTTGGTTAGCCGTGAAGGCCCCGCACAGTTAACCACGAGGTAACCGTAAGGTAACTGTGGAAGTTCTGCCTTTAGCCATTTGTTCCAAGGTTAGCTCACGGTCAGCTAGCAGCTAGCCGACCTGCTGTTTAGTGACCTGGCAGTTTCTTTTCCAGAGAGCAACATTTTTGGAGCCTTCCACAGGCGGTCACCTCCGCGGCTAACCGAATTGGTCGGTTAGCCGCTAATGCTATTATTTTAGTTTGATTTCCTTTTGGAACAAGGGATTTTCTTCTCTAGTTTGATGACCTAGGTGGGACCCTTGGTTATATCTTTGATGCCTACTTTGAACTTGATACGAAGAATATTTTGAGCCGACAATTCCTCGTAGTTATTCCGGTTTTCTCGGGTTTAAACTTATCTCAATCTTAAACGGTACTGGACAACGGGATACCCTCCTTTATATCTATATGCGAAGACTGTTTGTTCAGGTATCGCAAGCCCCCCCCTTTTCATTGACTGAGCAGGGTTGTACGAGGCTGCGGGAATAACAACTGACTTAGAATTGGATTGTTTATCACTTTTGATTCTGAATTGTACAATCTGGTACTTATCTATATGTAACAAACATGTTCATTAGCTCTGTTCACTTTGATTTGTTTGAAATCACATTGAGAACTTAGATGATGGACTTAGGATCCCTTTTGATTTTCCGTTTGTTCTGAGGTTTGTTTGAGGTGTTAAGGCTAGGGGGCATTGAATGTAAGGCATGAAGAGAACTACTATTTGTTGATACCAAAAATGTCACTTTGCCTCTTCACACATTCTCAACATCAAAAAGCCACATGAAGCCGCATCCTACTACAAACAGGCAATGCCGTTTCAAACATCAAATCTTGTCAGAATCAAACAAAAACTACAAGATCCTTCAAAACAGCCAAAAGCGGGGTACACATGAAGTTTCGGGCCATTCCAGCATCATTTGGTCTAACTTCACTCCTCCGGCAGCTGAACAGGCGCTCCTGGCGGCGACAGTGTCGAAGACATCAAAACTTCAATCAGAGCCTACGGATGGTCCCAAAATACCTCCAAAAGGCTCCATGTCAAATTTCAAGTCAAACTGACAACATTTGACCCTCCATCAACCCTCAAGCAGTAGAATCAAGCCTCTCAGTGGTGAGAACCACCGAGTCCATCATTCATCAAACAGAGCACATGAGTGGCTTCAACATGCTTCCAAAAGGCTGCACGTCAAATTTCAAGTCATTCCGACGACGTTTGACCCGACTTTGACGCTCGAAAATAAAATGAAGCCCCCCGGCGGCAGAACTTCCTGGGACCAATGACATCCAAATCGGAGCTAATGGATCATCTCAAAATGACTTCTATAGGCTCCTCGTAAAATTTCAGGTCAATCAGACACTGGTTGACCACACATCAAAGCGCGGCATCTCCCCCGCAACAAAATCAAGTCCACTGGCGACAGGACCCAACACGGCTCCAAAACTCAAACAAAAGCCTATGGTTGGTTTTATCTACTGCTCAGGAGGCTCCACCTCAAATTTCAGGTCATTCCGACATCGTTTGACCTAGTTTGGCTTCTGACGACAAATCGGCAGCTCTACGCGACAAAGTCTGCAGCTTTTCCAGAAAATATGAAACTTTGCTCTTCTATATACAAGGCTTCTCTTCAAGTCTTCTATAGGGAAATTAGGCCAAAACATGTACAAAAATGTCAGAAAAAATATCAAAGAGAAAAGAATCAAAAAATCGGAGAAATGGCCGAAAGACGGCGACCAAATGGGCAAAAAATCCCCCATGCTCTCCAACGACCATAGCCCATGGTCGCCAGCGACCCTGGAAGCCCGGGTCGCACCATTTTTCCGACCCTTTTTGTGTTTCGAGAATTCCGACCTCTGTGATTTTGCAAAATTCTGACTTTTGAGGCTTACAATCCGTCTATCTACATCAACATCACGAGTCCGCCATCAAGAGCATCATGTCGTCATTGATCACTTCAAAATCACTAAACGGCCAACCAAGAAAATACACTTTCTGTATGACCGATCAAAAAATCGACAAGACAGATGTTACTGTCCCACCAATATCGATTAGTGTCTGAAGTTGCGTCTCTATCCGATATCAAACAACATGTGGATCCATTGACAATCATCGCAAGAAGAATATCAAAAGATGCGGTACGGCCCGCAACTTTTCAATTGCCCTGGCGACTACTTAATGATGTTATTTGACCTGTTTTATGACAAATAGCTACGGTCATTAACTCATTATTTTGGACGGCCCAATCAGAATCAAGGAAAGAGGAGTTACAAATCAAAGCAATCATGGCATTAAAACAATGAAACTCCCCTCATCATGGAGATTAAAGGAGATTAAATGCTCATCATTCTCCATCGGCCAATCAAAAGCCAAGAAAAAGGAGTTACAAAATAAATGAATTAAAACTTGTAACTCCTCCCATCATGGAGCATCAATGCCTTCATTTCTCCCATCATGGAGCATCAATGCTATCAATGCTCATAAACCCACCCCATGGCTACCAAAAGCCTATAAAAAGGGGGTCATTCCAAGAAGAAGGGATCCTGAAATCCAAGAGCCAGACACACACAGAGAGGAGAGAAATCTACGAAGAAAAGAAGCCTTGTTATTTTGAAGAAATTTTGCTGCAACAAACACCACAAGGTGATTGAAGTCCCTTGGGGGGCCACCACCCAAGGCAAGGCCTTCTCCTTTTCTATCCAACAAGGCCTAGTCGCGGCTTTTCAGCCCGTCTACTCGGTTTTAAATTGGATATAGGCCCTCCTCTTGGTCTTTATCCTCTAAAAATCTGAAGTCCAAACCAAGCCAGAATAATCAAAGCATCTTACGTTCTCATCTGAAGGACGATAGCGAAGTCCATACATGACTTGCGACCATCGATTTGAACATGTCCCCGCAATCTCCTGAGAAGTCAGAATTCATTTTCTTACTTTTCTATTGTATTTTGTATTTTTTCTAAAGAGAAAAAAATCGCAATTATTGTCTTTCATTATTGATGAGATTTGTATATAGCCTTCAACTGCAAAAACACCGTCTTTCACCGCAAGCATCGCCTTTCACAGCAAACATCGCCTTTTATGGCAAAACCGTCTTTCACGGAAACAAAGAAAAATCAACTTTTACGGAATTCAAAAAATATTGTCTTTTTTTTTAAATATATGTGCAATGGAAAGTTAAAAAAAAAAAGGATTGATTTCCTTTTCTACTTACGAAGGTGGATCTTCGGATCACCATTTCTAAATTCCAAGTATAATAGAAGATCTGGCATACCCGTACAAAATGTTGATGCCCGCTCCTTTCCACTCCGCCGACCTCTCGGTAGCCCCGGGACGGGCGGAGGAGAGAGTGGAAAACAAGAGCCGGGTCCATCACTAATGAAGTCTGTTTGAAGTTTAATTTGATCTGAAGAAAAGTAGTTTCTCTATTGTTTGATGAATCTTGTTTGCGCAAGAAATCCTAACCCCTCACTGATGTTTATTTAGGACTCTTTGTGTCAAGCACTACTCAGCTGTTAGCATTCAACATAGCTGGGGCACCACCTATGTGAGGACTTTGAATTTAGAACCTTGAGGCAAGATTGGGCCAGAGCCCACGGGGTCCGAGCCACATGAGCCAAAGAGGACTGTCTGCAGTTCGGGTTGGTGTAATGGACACCTATAGATGCCAATGGGGTATCGACTTTAAACACTTTGATTGAATGGTTATGATCCCAACTATTTATATCTCCACCTCAACTAAATGTGAGTAAGGAGGGCAATGAAACTATCCCGTGGTAATTAGCACATGTGAACCACCTATTTTGATAGATGTTTATGTTAGCTTATTTTTTATTCTGATGCTTTGTATCCTTATGATCTTGTCTATTGTTTACTCTCTTTAGTACTGTCTATATTTGGTGATTTATTTATGTAGCTGCTTGCCGACTTTCGTGTCTGATGATGTTACTCTTAGTGCATAGGTACCAAGCCCTTCCATCCTGAGGAGGAGACGACGAAAGAAGTTCAAGCGGATCAGCCTGATGAATTCCTAGAGTATAGGACGGATAACAATGTATAGTTGTATCAACCCCGTACACAAGTGTCGTCATGCCTTATGCTGGATTTAGATTCATCTTTTGGTTCTTTTATATTTTGATTAAGCCCAAGTTTTGGTGTGGCCTATTGTTGTAAATAATACTTTTATTTATTTTTTGCTAAGTTTGCAAAATTGAATTGATAAAGGGAATAAAAAACAGCCAAAAGAAAGAACAAAAGGGAACACCAACACGAAAGCCAGGCCACTATCTCGAACTAGGATAGTGCTGATTACATAAAGCAAAGAAAGAATCTAAAGAGGAGTCAAAAAATGAGGAAGTCATTTTACCAAGAGAGAAGGAGGCATCTGTCACGAAGAAATTGATAACAGCTTCTTGATAAGGCTTCAAATTGCTATGGAGTACAAGGTTCCTGACCTTCCACAAACTGAATAGAGCAATCAGAAAGATAGCACCCAGGCCCTTTTTAGCATTAGAACAAGAACTAGCTGAGAGAGGGCTCCACATAGAAGAGGCAATGACTGCAGGAGGAGCACTGAAATTTCCTTTGAGCTGAAACCATTCCCAAAAGAGCAAAGCAAAGGGGCAGAGGAAGAAAAGGCTAAAGGCTGACTCTTGGTGCTTGCCACAGAGGTAGCATGTAGACGCCAGTTGAACACCAATGAACTGTGCCCAATCATTGGTGGGGAGTTTGTCGTAAAACAATTTCCAAGCAAGACAAGCAATGGAGGGCTTGAGGAGACTGTTCCAGGCAAACTTGGACCAACTTCTGGGCTGGCCCCTGAGTCTAACTGAGTCCCAAGCAACAAAGAATGAAAGATGGCAAGAGTTAGAGCTTGACATTATCACTTTATCTGGAACATTAGAGAGGGAGAAGTCCACCAAAAGAGAAGAAGAGAAGGAGACCACCTGCTGAGGGAGATCTATAGTTAAAATCTGCTGGGGCTTGTTAAAAATGCCTTGAACTGTATCAAACTAGGGGAGGGAGGCACCCAGAAATTGGTGCTCTATCGAAAGAGGACCATGCCATTTATCATGGCGCCAAAAGCTAAGATTTCTCCCATCTCCCAGATTCCAGTGACTGTTTTGAAAAAGGAAGTGAGATGTCCTCTTGATATGCCTCTAAATACAGGAGCCTGAGAGTAATGAGAAAACCCTTTGAAATATTTAGCTTTGAACCAAGAAGCCCACAGAGAGGAGAAAGAGAGGGCTACCCAACCTAAACGGACTATACTGGTATTGATTAAATCCTGCAGCCTACGAAAACCCAGACCACCTTCTAACTTGGGGAGACAAACTGTTTGCCAGTTAATGAGACTTCTCTTAACTTGAAGAGACCCTCCTGATCAAATGAAATTCCTCATCCATTTCACTCACTTAATCATCAGCATCACCTAGCAAGACCCAACTTATTCTCCATCTCAATTCACATCTCCATGCCAACCACGTGCCCCTTTCTCAATACAGCCCGTTACCTTCAAACTTAAAAAATTATCCTATCTACTGCTACTCCACCAACAAAACTCATATAGAACTATCAAATCCAAACAATTTCTACAAAACCCAACCAATCTCTACAACAACCAAAAAAATAAATAAATAAATAAATAAAAACAAAAATAGAAAAAAAGGCTGAAGTCGATTGAAAGAGATCGACTGAAAATGGTATGTCTAAATGCAATAGTTTCAGCAATTCTAACTCAAAATAAGGAAAACATTCCATTCAAAAAATATGACAAAACCACACATGAAAATTCAAGAAACAACATCCGAACAATGAGAAATAACAAAATAGTTGAGATCCAAGCCAAATAACTCGCATAAAGGTGAGAACTTTAAGAATATGAGAAGACAATTTGATATTTGGCCCTGTCTTTATGGTGGGGTGACAAGATCTCGACTAGAGCTCTGCTTGAAATGGTTAAATGGGCGGTGTGAAAAAATCTGTCAAGTTTTGTTTTTTTAACTTTCATGGCTGCAAAAGAAGAGGAAGAGAGGATTTAGAAGGCGAGCTACGAGCATTTGGAGTTGGAAAAGCTCATCACTTATGCTAAATAACATGAAAGAGGAAGATCCCTCACAAAACCCCTCGACCGCAGACTCCTCAAGAGCGCATGGAATTTCTTTCCAGATCTTGGAGTGTCTCTGCGTCAGAAATCTCTAAAGCTCTTGCAAAGGGAGGAGAGGAATCTGGTGACTTGCGATGGGAGGAATGTGGGGGCAATGGCACAGAGGGAGGAGAAGAGGGACGAAATGAAAGAGGAGGGTTTTTTTTTTTTTTTTTGTTCATTTCTGTGTAACCAATTTCATTTAAGTTAGAGGAGGGATTCCCAAAATTTTGGTGGGCTGACGAAGATTTCTGTTGCACATGGCTTTTGCCACCCTTGAACAGATTTTATGCTGCACTTGAGCTGAGGAGAGGGCCCCTCATATATATATATATATAGGGACGGGCTCTCCTCAACTGCAGTTGAGGAGAGCGTTAGCTGGGCACGTGCAACTGGCACGAGGGACGAAAGGAAATTAAGTGGCGCCATTTTTTTTTGTCTTCCCTCTCATAAGCAAATGGAAAGGGGGGAAAACCCCCAGATCGCTGGCAATTTGCAAGATCTCGCGCCCTTTGTCGCCGAAATCCTCATCTCGTCGCCCGATCCATCTCCTCAGCTCATCTCTCGTGCTGCAACGCCCAGCGACTTCCCCCTCCCCCACCTCTCTCTCCTCTATTAAACCCCCTCTCCCAAACCCCTCTATCGAATCCTATTCTCTCTCTCGCGACTCCCAGGCTCGTCATCGCTTAAACCGACGTTGCCGAAGAACGTCGTAAGCAAGCTGCCTTGCAGCAACAGGATCGATAGGAAGAAGAAAGACCTCGTTTTGGGTTTTTCTAGGTCAGTTTGCCATTTTAGATAGATCTATCCCATTTTCTATAGTAGTGTTTTAGCTTTGCATTCCTAGGGGTTCATTTTCTATAACAGTCATATATTTTTTCCATTTTGTCCAGATGCCGATCCATCGATCCTCTAGATGTCGACCCATCGATCGTGGCTCCCAAAGATCATTGAACGGAAGGTTCTCTTGTAGATGGGGCACCAACACTTGGCCCTTTTCTATTTGTGATTCATTTTGAACACCGAAAATATGTATGTGCAGTGGATGGTTATGATCATCTAATGGAGGTTTTCCATTTAATAACCCATCAAAGGTAGACCCCACCTGAAAGAAGGTCCAGATCTTAAAACTGGAACCATCCCAATATCATTTCCCATTGTTACCGGTATTTTGCGTAAAAATCTTGCACTACACCCAGTAACGAAATATTGGGGGTTCTTTCTTGTCTAGCTGTTTGTGTTCGGTATATGGTGATCTGATCAATGTTGGTTTTTTTTTCCCTTTGCTGCTACAGTTGAAAGGAGTACTTTCTCGAAGGAGTACCCAGTTGGTCTCAGGTGATTGTATCTGAGAATTCGTTGTTGAAACTGGGATTGATCTGACTTTGTTGTGTATGATAAATGATTGGTAAAATGTCTTAGTTGTTTTTTTTTTTTTTAATTATCAGGATGTTGTGCATGATAAATGGATGGTGACATTCTGTTCAACTTTTCTAAATTGAATTGTTATTTGACTGCAATTGTAGGAAGTATGAAGATGTCCTCACCATGTTACTGGAGCATGAAGATACTTCCATAATTACTATTCTCTTTTTAGGTTTTGAAGACCCCATGATCATGTAATATGAACTTGAGAGACCAATGAATCTAGCATGGATTTATATTGATGGGTTTTTTTTTTTTTTTTCTCATTATACGAGTGTTTGATGAATGTGTCATGAATATGTCCCTGTTCAGATGGTGGGAAATTTTAATTTTTAAATGGGTTTTGAATGACATATAATTCTCATCAGAATCTATTGGTTTGGTTGGGTGTTCTGTCAAGCAGAAAAAGGTCATCAGGTTCTCCCACTAGCAAAACTACAGATGTAGCTAATGCAAATCTATTTGTAAATGCATCGCTGGCCACTGCGATACTCATGATTACTAGTTTAATACCAAATGGAGGTTGATACTGCTATTTTAATGTATACGGGCCATTGGATGAAATTCTTTCTCTCTTTTTTAACAACTAGGAGAAAATGTTCCAACTTCTGAGTAAAACTTCTGATTGCATGTTCCAGTTACATAGAAGCATGCCATCCTTACAGGCTCTACATTTGGAACCACATGGAATATACAAGTGGATCGCAGTTGACTTTAATATTGAATACAGAACTTTGGCTACATTATCTCGAATACAGAACTTTGGCTACATTATCTTTTTAACCAGCCATTTGTATCACCTGGATCACAAATAGCTAGGATTTCTTGAGCAGTACTTTCCAAAATAACCTCTCCGTCATAGGGACCGGAAAAAGGATAACAAATATCCCTGGATGATGGGCCTGACGTATACAATGAACTGGGGATTCTCCCAAGCAAATCTGCTTTCTAAATAGACAACAAAAAAAAGTGCATGCTGCAACTGCTAGGTGAAAATTGGTCTGGAGCTGAGAAGCACGTACATCTAAAGGGAACTTTCAATATCCTGGAAACTCTAGTAACAACAGGCAATTGAAAAGTTCAACACGGAGAACACCTACAAAATTCAATATAGGCAACTCCATTTTCTTGTCTGCTTCCCTTATTTTGGCGCTCTATTCTTGGAAACTCTAGTAACAGCAGGCAACTCGAACACCTGCAAAATTCAATATAGGCAAATTTCGTTACTTGGTGTGGTGCAAGGAACAGTGGTAACGGTGGGAAATGATACTGGGATGATTCCAGTATCAAGATCTGGACCTTCTTTCAGGTGGGGTCTACCTTTGATGGGTTATTAAATGTAACATGTATAACCTTGACCATCTTTCCTAGTCATTCAACGAATGGAGCCTTTAATTAGATGAACATGAATCGTTACATGTCAACTTCATCAAACATTAATACCCACCATATCTATCAATAGCAAGGTTTGTGCGTACCCCATTATCCAGATGGGACACCTCCATCGCACATATATATATATGTATTTTTTTTCAGTGTTCAAAATAAATCACAAATAGAAAAGGGCCAAATCAATGGTTAGGTTAGTGTTGGTGCCCCATCTACAAGAGAAACATCCATTCAATGATCTTTGGGTGCCACGATCGATGGATCGGCATCTGGACGAAATGGCAAAAAGAAAAGACTGTTATAGAAAAAGATGTGTCTGTTATAGAAAATGAAACCCTAGAAATGCAAAGCTAAAACACTATTGTAGAAAATGGGATAGATCTAATGATCTAAAATGGCAAACTGACCTAGAAAAACTCAAAACTAGGTCTTTCTTCTTCCTTTCAATCATGTCACTGCAAGGAAGCTTGTTGTAGACGTTCGTCACGAGCCTAGGAGTCACAAGAGAGAATAGGATTCAATAGAGGGGTTTGGGAGAGGGGTTTCAGAGAGGAGAGAGAAGACAGAGGGTTTCAGAGAGGACGGTTTGGGAGAGGGGGTTCCACAAAGGATAGAGAAGAGAAAGGGTTTCAGAGGGCAGGAAACCCAGGTCTGGACATCGCAAAAAGAAAGAGAGAGGTGGGGGAGGGGGAAGTCGCCGGGCTTCGCAGCACGGGAGATGAGCGAGGAGATGGATCGAGCAACTAGATGAGGATTTCAGCAACAAAGGGCGCAAGATCTTGCAAACTGCCAGCGATCGGGGGGTTTTCCCCTCTTTCCATTTTCTTATGAGAGGCAAGACAAAAAAAAAAAAAAAACGATCGGGGGGTTTTCCCCTCTTTCCATTTGCTTATGAGAGGGAAGACAAAAAAAAAATGGCGCCACTTAATTTCCTTCCGTCCCTCGTGCCACTCGCATGTGACCAGCTGATGTTCTCCTCAACTGTAGTTGAGGAGAGCCCTCCCCTATATATATATGGGACGGGCAATCCTCAACTGCAGTTGAGGAGAGCCTCAGCTGGACACATGCGTCTGGCTCGTGTGGACTTAAAACAAAGAGAACTCAGCAAGGTCAAATTTCACCCAAAACAGCCCAAAAACTCATTCCCCCCACCCCCCTCCTTTTCGTTTCCCTAATCGATTCATCTCTTCCTTGCGTTCTCTCTCTCCGGTCTTGGTTTGCGATCTCTCTCTCCCCCATCTTACCACTGTTTGATCTCTCTCTTTCAAGATGACTCTCTCCCTCAAGACTTCCTCCCTGCAAAGCCCCTGCTTTAGAAATCTGAAAACATTACATGCAAAAAGAGAAAACCCAAAGAGGGCTCTCTCCCTCAAGACTTTCTCCCTACAAAGCCCCTGCTTTAGAAATCTGAAAACCCTACAACTCTCCCACCTTTTTCATTTACCGCCCAAACCGAAAGAGAAAACCAGTTTGAAGAAGAACAAGAAGAAAAGCTCTGGTCTCATCTGCGACTGGCCTCACTGGCTGCTCGTCATCATCTCTCACCATAGCTCCACTCCTGCTCGTTTCTCATATCATGCTCATCTTTCTACATTTTCTTCTAAAGAAAATAGAGAAATAGAGAGAAAGGAAGGAAAAGGAAGAGGTGGGGAGAATCGTCCACAGCTCTACATGCAAGTACTCTATATCTCTCTCTTTGCAAACTTAGTTTTTTCTTTTCTTTTTCTTTATAGGGTTTGGTGATTTTAAGTTGGATTAGAAATGGAGGGTCAGAGTTTAAGGATTTTAAGGGTTTGGGTTGAAATGGAGGGTAAGGGGTTGGGGACTTTCAGGGTTTGGGCGTATCTCTCCTCCCGTCTCTCTCTCTATATATATATCTTTCTCTATCTCCATCTCTATTGCTCTCTGTCTCTCTTAGCCCTTTGTTTTTCTTCATGGTGTTTTTTTAATGACCTTTCTCTCTTCGCTGTCTGCAAAAAATGTCATTATTTCTTTTTTTCTTTTTTTCACAATAACCATCTTTTTTTTTTTTTTTTTTTGCAAGGTGGAAAAACACACTCGGCTTTGGATATTTTTTTCAATCCTTGATTGGGTTTTTTTTTTTTAGCTGGAATTATGCTCTCTGATATCTCATCAGCAGTCATCAGTATGCAAAGAAGAACATGGGTTCTTCTGTACATCTAGGGAGAATTTCAACATCTAATCATTCATCCTCTTCCTAGAATCAGAAGAATCGTCGAAGGTGATGATCATCAGCTGTTGGGGAGCAAACTGACTACTATACAAAGAGATGGAATCCTTCTAATAGAAAGTCTCTCTTGAATTGATATTTTCAATTTGTATAATTGTAATCTTGTTATCAGATGCAAGTGTAAGACTTATGTTTGAATGTCATTCCATTATATTTGAATGGGCATTCACCAGTTTGTAAACTTCTTATTGTATATTAATTCTTAATGTATAAATCAGCATATGAGGATCATCACCAATTAAAATGCTGAATAGTTTGGCTACTAAATGAATAACAACCATTAGTAAATTAGATTCTTAGTTCCTCTTATGGTTGTGCCAATTTCATCCTATTTCTTTGCTTGCAGGAATTTATAATCTTCAAGTCTTAGAAGTGATGATTCTACACAACATATCATTTACCTCTTGCTTATCCTATTTAGGTCTTATAGATGTCCTGCCTTCTTCATTCCATTTGTGCCTTGGTAATAAGCTTGTTTATTTATGCACAATGTGCTATGAATAGAATTCTCAGACTTCAGAGCTTGGATTTGAGAATCTATCAATGAAGAAGCTTAGGTAGCTATCCCATATTCTTAGAAGAAACCATGTCAAAGAGTTGCAAAACATAAAATCCATAAGATATTGTGAACAGGGTAGATTGCACTCTTGATGGTTCAGATGGTTTATGTAAATAATTTGTGGGTGATTCAGTTGATGTATGTAACCAATATGTAAGAGAAATATTGGGGGGAAGCGGCAAATGTTAAAAAAATACATATTAACTTTTCGAATTTGAGGGGGAAGGGTGGGATTTTAAACTTTTCTCAAGTCTGATGTATGTAACCAATATGTAAAACAAGTCTAATGTTTTAGAATTGCTCAATATGGGAGAGCATGAATGCAACAACCATCACAATTTGAGTTGCAAACATGTAGATGGATGTGATAAAGGGCGTCCCACCTAAAGCAACATCCAATTTATGTGCCACCGCAAACGTATAGAAGGGCCAATCATCCAAATTGCTAATATGCAATGCATTGGGGTCCGGACAAATAGAATAGTCCAAACCAATTTAATTGGATAAACTTTTATATAATTCAGAATGGACAAAGGAAAACCATTTGAATGCAAACTGTACATTATGAATGATAAAATATTAACAATCTGAAGATTTACTGCAGAATGTTCATTCAATTTCTGCAGTGCACAACACATGCACCGATTTACCATCAGTAAACATTGCAAGATTTTTTGTATGTTAGAGTGCATTAACCAACACTGATTGGACATTAAAAACAACATACAGGAAATTAAAAAAAAATCCCCATAGAAATATAATTTCCAAAGTGTCCCATACATTTGCATTTATGCACACCACCCTTACTTCGAGTTCTACATGCAAGCGATTAAGATAGGATATCACACACAAAGAAATAACAAATTTGATCCAACATTCTGCTATCTCTAATTGGTGCAGTCAACTTTATCAAGGCCTTCAAAGTATCCCTTTCCCTTAAGGCTAAAATCACTACAAAACTATGCTCCATAAAGACTCTCCTTCCAGAAAATTTGTCGCAACTTCTTTTTCCTGCAGATAAAATCCCAACATAAAATAGTGTATCAATATGAGAATGTGTTTGGAAAGAAAATACAAAATAAAAAACTCGTTTTAATGCGCACTCAAGATTTGCCTTGTGATGCATGTATACTAAATCTCTATCGAAAAAAAAAAAGGGCTGAGAGAGACAGAGAGCAATGGAGATGGAGATAGAGAAAGAAATATAGAGAGACAGGACGAGAGATATGCCCAAATCCTGAAAGTCCCCAACCCCTTACCCTCCATTTCAACCCAAACCCTCAAAATCCTCAAACTCTGACCCTCCATTTCTAATCCAACTAAAAATCACCAAACCCTATAAAGAAAAAGAAAAGAAAAAACTAAGTTTGCAAAGAGAGAGATATAGAGTACTTGTATACAGGGCTGTGGACGATTCTCCCCACCTCTTCCTTTTCCTTCCTTT
>QPKB01000008.1:17451048-17471993 GCA_003546025.1 Camphora micrantha | reverse complement strand
TTTTTTGCTTTCCAATGGGATCCACCTCTAAATTGACCACTACTAGAGGAATCACCTTTTCCTTGACTTTTAGGAGTACTAACATTGAACTTAGATTGAAAAGCACTCTCAATTGATTTTTCGGATTGCTTATTGAAGCTTTGTTCATATGATTTAATGGAAGCCATCAATTCTTCAATAGTCAAGGTGGCTAAATCCTTAGTATTTTCAAGGACGGCAACAATGGGATTATATTCCTTTGGCAAACTAATCAAGATTTTCTCAAAAATTCTTTCACTTTTAATGTCATCCCCATAGGTTTTCATTTGATTAACAACTTCCATAACTATAGAAAAATAGCCTTGCAACATTTCATTGTCCTTCATCTTCATATCCTCAAAATCTCTTCTCAAGGATTGGAGTTTAATTGTTCTTACCTTCAAGTTGCCTCTAAACTCACTTTGAAGAATATCCCATGCCTCCTTTGATTTTGTTGCATTGATAATCCTTGGAAAAACTGTATCTCCAACTCCTTGTTGAATCATGGGGAGATCTCTTGCATCCTTAGCCTTGTGCACCTTCAATTGAGCCTTTTGGGCATTTGTCAAACCCTCTAAACTTTCATGATCTTCAAACCCTTCTTCCACATATTCCCATAGCTCATTGGAAATAAGAATAGTTTTCTTCTTCACACACCAAAAATCATAGTTCTCACCATTAAAGAGTGGTGGTTGTGAAATACCCATACCTTGATTGCTTGAACTTGCCATGGTTAAAGTAGGGGCTTGTTTTCCCTTCACAAATCTTCAAACCCTAGCTTTGATCTTGACCCAACCTGGGTCTGATACCAGATGTTGGCAATTGCTTTGCCTAAATATAATTTATGGTGAAGAGAAATGGAAGAAAATCAAAAGAAAAATGGAGATGGAGGCTTTCGGTGAAAACAGGGGAAGTTCACATATGTTGACACCAAAAATATCACTATGTCCCTTCAGCACCAAAAGCTACATGGAGCCACATCCTGCCATAAATAGGAAGGCGCCACTTCAAGCATCAGATCTTGTCAGAGTCAAACAAAAACTGCAAGGTCTTTCAAAGCAGCCAAAAGAGGGGTACACATGAAGTTTTGGGCCGTTTCAACATCATTTGGCCTAACTTCACTCCTCCGACAGCCAAACAAGAGCTCCCGGCAACGACAGTGTCGAAGACTTCAAAACTTCAATCAGAGCCTACGGATGGTCTCAGAATACCTCCAAAAGGCTCCATGCCAAATTTCAGGTCATTCCGACAACGTTTGACCTGACCTCGACGCTCCGAAGCAAAATCAGGCCTGCCGGCGGCGGAGCACCCCGGAATCATGGCATCTAAATTGGAGCTAATAGATCATCTCAAAATAACTCCAATAGGTCCCCCGTCAAGTTCTAGGCCAAACGAACATCGTTTGGCCTAGTTTCAAAGCTCGGCATTTTCCTCATGGCGAAATCAAGGCGAGCATTTGCGGGACCCCAAACGGCTTCAAAACTCAAACCAAAGCCTATAGTTGGTCCTATCTACTGCTAAAAAGACTCCCCGTCAAATTTTAGGTCAATCGGACATCGTTTGGCCTAGTTTCAAAGCTCGGCATTTTCCTCGAGGCGAAATCAAGGCGAGCATTTGCGGGACCCAAAAAGGCTTCAAAACTCAAACCAAAGCCCATGGTTAGTCTTATTTACTGCTCAAGAAGCTCCACGTAGAATTTCAGGTCATTCCGACATCGTTTGGCCTAGTTCAACGCTTGACAAAAATCGGCAAATACCGCACAACAAAGTCTTCGGCTTTCCAGAAAAATAGGAAATTTTGTGCTCTGATTTGCGTGGCTTCTCATCGGGTTTTCTTCAGGAGAATCAAGCCAATAAATGAGGGGAAATGTCAGGAAAAATACAGAAGAAAAAAAGAAGCAAAAAAAGGTCGAAAAACGGCGGAGAAAAGGCGACCGGACGACGACCAACAAATGGGACCAAGGCCCATGGTCGCAGGCGACCATGGAGTTCCGGCGACCCAAAAGTCGCCGGAAGACCCCTTTTTCAGGTCCTTTTCGCGTTTCGAGTTGATTGGCTCCTGTGATTTTTCCAAAATCTGATTTTTCGTGCATGAAATCAGTCGATCTTCGTCAACATCACGGATTCGCCACCGAAATCATTGGATGATAATTAGATGCCTCGAAATCGCCAACCGGCCGACAAAGAAAGCAAACTTTCTGCCCGCCCAATCATGAAATCGACAGGACAGATGTTGCCGGCACATTGACATTAATCAATGTCTGAATTTGCATCGCCATCCGACATCAAACAACATGTGGATCCACCGGCGATCATCGCAAGAAGAATTCCAAAAGACGCGGCGCGGCCCGCGACTCTTCAAGCGACTTGGCGACTAATTAATAACATTAAATGACCCATTTTATGACAAGTTAATGCGGTCATTAACTCATTATTTTGGACGGCCCAATCAAAAGCAAGCAAATGGGAGTTACAAGTCAAATGATTTATGGCATTAAAGCCATGAAACTCCTCCCATGATGGAGATTAAAGGCAATTAAAAGCTCATTATTCTCCATCAGCCAATCAGATTCAAGGAAAAAGGAGTTACAAAACAAATAATTTAAAACTTGTAACTCCTCCCATTATGAGCATTAATGCATTCAATGCTCATAAACCCTCCTAAATGGCTACCAAAGGCCTATAAATAGGAGGGCATTCCAAAGGGAAAAACCCGAGGAAAAAAATCCAGGGAAATCGCCAGAGAAATTCACTCGAAGTCCAGAGAATTGCCCGGAAAATCTAGAACTCCTGCAACTCTGCTGCACGACCACCAAAAGGTGATTGAAACACCCTTGGGGGGCCACCCCCCCAAGGACCTCCCTTCTTCTACCAACATGGCTAAAACGTGGCTTTTGAGCCCGTTTACTTAGCTTTTTATCGGATATAAGACCTTCTCTTGGTCTTTGTCCTTTAAAAATCTGAGGTTAAAAAGCCAAGCAAAGAATCCAAGAATCATGTTCTCATCTGCATGGACGATGGCGGAGCCCATACATGGCTCGCGACCGTCGATCTGAACGTGTCCCCACAATCGAATGAGAAGTTAGATCCCTTTTCTTGCTTTTCCTTTTGTACTTTGTATTTTTTTTTAAGAGACAAAAAAAATCACAATTCTTGTCTTTCATAATGGATAAGATTTGTAAATCGCCTTTTACGGCAAAATCGCCTTTTACGGCAAACAAATGAAATCGCCTTTCACGGCATATAAAAAAAAAACCTTTGTCTCTTTTCTTAAAATATATGTGCAATGGGAAACTAGAAAAAGTTTTATTTCCTCTTTCTACTTGTGAAGGTGGATCTTCGGATCACCATTCCAAGATTCCAAGTAGAAAAGTGAAATTGGCATACCCGTACAAAATGTTGATATCCTTTACTTTTTTTCTCCTCCCCTCCGCCGTACCCCAAAAGACCCGGGACGGAGGCAGCGGGAGAAAAGGAAGAATCGGGTCCATCAAGCTGGCACACCCGGTGGGACTCGTTCATTTGAGAACATGAGCTTAGATTCTTTGGCACCTTTCTAGTTGGTGGCCAATGTTGAATCTTTCATAAAAAAAAATTTCGTCGATTTTTGGTTCAAATTTGAGAAATCTTGATCTCTTCCTTTTCAGACTCTATGCTCGCAGAAATGTTGAGCACGTGTTTGGATTGGAACATCATTTGCTCTCCTTGATGAATCCGATACTGACTTTCAAAAAAAAATCTTCAAAAAAAAAAACTTCTGTCACGTCTGGGTTCAAAGTCGAGAAATCTTGACCTCTTCCTCCTCGGATTACTGTGCTCGCAGAAATGTTGAGCATGTGTTTGGGTTGGAACGTCATTTGCTCTCTTTGATAAATATGATCCTGACTTTTCTAAAAAAAAAACTTCCGTCATTGTTAGATCTAGATTCAAGAATTCTGGTTATTTCCCTTTCGGACTCTGTGCTCGCAGAAATGTTTGAGCACGTGTTCGGATCGGAGTGCCATTTGCTCTCTTTTATGAACCCAACCTTGACCTTTCAAAAAATCCCATCTCGTGTCCATTTCAAGGATGTGATTTACAACATCTGTGCCTAGCGGTGCTAGTACGCCCTCTTGGGTCTACTGTATTCGCGACCGACACATTTGTACTCCCAACCTTATATCATTTTACCTCGAGTGAGCCTCGCTCCTCGGTAATCTGAATTAAGGTTCACAATTGCTTATAGCAGTCACTAGAACGCTCACTCTGAGCCTTTCATACTTGCGTTTAGAACAGTTGTATACTCTATGGCTTTTTGCCTTCTTCATCTTGTTTGGGCCGGGCCTTGTCCCCTCGAGTAAATTGAAAAGCCAAAACCATAGTTTATTTCCATTTATGAACACCACATTCTTATGATTACTAATGGATTTGGTCTTGTTAAAAGAAAGATTTTCAAAAACTAACATGGCAGCTTCGTTGACGATCACCTTCGACGAGAACAAGTACCAGCTAATGCTTCAAGAGAAGCAAAACAAACGCGCTCCTAAGCGCCTCGCCAGCGGCCGAAGTGTCACTTCCTTCGGTAACGCACAAGACACCGGGTCGACCTCAGCTCCCCAGTCCATCGTCTTCGGGTCGCTGGGACCTTTCCCACTTCCCGCAGAAGAAACAACTCCTGCCAAGAAGCAGAGAACCGCCCCTGGGCGCGTCACTACCGTGACACCAAGGGCAACCGCCAAGAAGACTGAAGCCCTCTACAACCCCGCGAAACCTCAGCCTGCAAGAAACCAGGTCTACCTCAAGACTTGGTCTCCAAGACCTTCTCCAAAACAAAGAAGGTCCCAAAGATCTGCAAGGCCAGCATACCTGGCCCCGCTCAAGGAGAACCGGTTCTACCCTCTCTCGTACACGAAAGAGGAGAAACCAGCCCTTCACCAAACAAAATCCACCCAGCACGAGCCGGCTTGTTCCTATAAGCCCAGGATCAAGTCGTGCATCATCAGGCCTCAGCGAGAACCTGTCAAGGCCTGTATTCCTGCAACTCGGCCCTTCATCTGAACAGGGGCCGAGCTCGCCAAATTTAAAGCTTCGCTGCGACAGGCTAAGGACCGCGTCCGGATCCTGTCCTTGCCAAATTACAAAGAAGACAAGCTCGGATGCTGCGCGCGAGGGACCACCTCCTTCGTGGCTAGAGCACAGCCCGAGCTAACTGAAGCTCAAATCGCTTGTCGTATGCGTCGCCGCGCGGCGTATTGGCAAAAAAGACTAGAGAAGCAAAGAGCCCAGCACTCCACGCTCCAGGTCTCTCAAAAATGGGTCGAAAAAGAAACACCCAACCAAGTTGCTACTGTCCATATGGTTAGCAAAACCAGAAGGAGCCAGAAGTCAGCAACAAAAATCCATATCAAGCGACCGGTGACTCGCAGCGTCTCCCGGGCGCGAAGACATAGAGAAGATTCTCCCACTCCTTCAAGTCAAGGACACCGGAGCAATCACTCTTCGAACTCTTCATCCAAAAGAATGAGCTCCAGCTCAGTCACCAAGACGGTATCCTCATTCGACTCTCGAAGGATGAACGTCTTAGTCACAAATGCTGAGCAGCCTCCGCCGCAAGATGACTAGCCACACGCATCCAGCAGCTGGAGCAGGGACAGCAGAGGATAGAAGCTCTCATGGAGAACTTACTTCTTACCCTCCAACGTCCACCAACTAATGAAGTTCCTCCAAGTCACCACGAAGAGGAGGTAAATGAGTCACGCGCCCTTACCAAAAGGGACATTGACGATATCCTCTCCAAAGCAAAGGAAGAGGATTCACTAAAGGAACATGGAATCAAGCCGCCATATCCCTTATGGATGGACTCGGTACCGTTTCCTACCAAATTCAAACAGCCCACTCTCCAAACATATACGGGGAAGGGCTCGGCCAGACAACATGTCATCCATTTCAAGATCCTGACGGGAGCCATCGCGGATCAAGACGCCCTCAAGATCCGTCTCTTCGCAAGTACCCTAAAAGGTACGGCCTTTGATTGGTACTCCACTCTTCAGGAGGACTCTATCCAAAACTGGGCCATGATGGAGACACGCTTCCTAATTCACTTCAAAGGTGAGGATCATCCTGTGACTATGGCTCAACTCTGCAGCCTAAAACAGGGAGAGAATGAGTCGACATACGACTACATTCACAAATGGAAGGCAATGGCGTACAAATGTTCAGACGTACTGCCACAAGCGTCGCTGGTCGACATCTGCCGTAACAACATGAGAGCAAAGATACGCTCCATGATTATCGGCAACAAATCAAAGAATCTGGGAGAACTCCTAGAAGCATCTATGGAGGCTGAGACGGTGATCAAAGACCTCAGCAGTCAGAAATCATCAAAGAAGGAGCCGACCGCCATTGCAACCTCGAAGCAAAACAAAAAGGAGGTTCTCAATGTGCAAACCAAGTCAGCTCCGCAGCCACCAAAGAAAGCTGAAAACAAAGGTGCAGGTAAGAGACCTGAACTCTCTGATGCCTTCAAAGAACGAGTAAAAAAGAAATACCCGTTCGATGAAGATGTCGAAGAAATCTTCAAGGCTCTCTTGGCGAACGGGAAGCTCACCCTGCCTGAACCCAAAAGACTAGGAGATATTGGCAAAACCAACGATCCCCGGTACTGTCCATACCACCAGATGATCTCGCATCCTCTCAACCAATGCTTCATTGTGAGAGAAAAGATCAACGAGATGTGGAAAAACGGAGTCATCACCTTTGACAAAAACTATGGGTCTGCCTCCGTCAACATGGTGTCGTATGGACAAACACAAAAGTCACCAAAGAAGAAGGTCACTACTTCCTTCAAGGTGATAAAAATGGCTCAAACATCCCAAGAGCTAGTCCCGTGCCCAACACCAGATGGACAGCCCATATATATGTGCTTATTTATAGATAAATCAAGATAATCATGATTCTGACCTTAACAAGTAACGTGTGGCACACCCAACCCTTATTACAATTTTCAAACAATTTGCATCTTGTTATAAGATATGGATCTTGGGTGGATTCCCACTTGAAATGAGTTAGGGTTAGAATTAGGGTTCCTCTGTTGTGGGTTACTTTGCCTATAAATATGCCTATCTACCTTTGTATTGCACACATAGATAATTAGATAATAGAAAAGCTCTCTTTTCTCCCTCTAATCCTCTTTCTCTTAGTCTCTCTCTTTTCTAACACGTTATCAGCATGAAGCTCTAAGCGAAGGAAGAAACCCAGTCTTCTTATCCCAAAAGAAGAGAAATCCTTCCTAGCGTGGATTTCCATCGCAAAATCCTTCTCAACGTGGATTTCCATCGCGGATTCCCTGCGCAAATTCCTTCCCAGCACGGATTTCCATCACAGATTCCTTCCCAGCATGAATTTTCATTGAGGATTCCCTGCACAGATTCCTTTCTAGCACGGATTTCAGAAGAAGGATAATATTTTTCTTCAAATATAGTAAGTAGTATCTGAACCATTCTTTTCCAATAGCAATTTATTAGAATGCATGTAACTAGTTTATAATGTTTGGTCACTGTTCATCTTCTTGCATGATTTTTCCTTTAATTTTAACTTTATCAATACTATGAATGTGTGAGGCCCCACCCATTGTGGACCCTCACTTTTGAATTTGAATACTATTTTATAGTCTATAGTATTTAATTATACTAATTAATAGGGATTAGTAAGGGTAGATATGTATTTTTCCTAAGTTCTAGTTTAATTAGACCCTTTGCGTAATTTATAGAGTTTATAAGGTGTCTTTTATAAGTTTTGAGTTGGTCAGAGGCCCTAACTAGTTATTAGTATTTAGTATAGGGGGTTTCCACTTGAGAAGCTTCTAGAATCTCACCTAAAGACCAAACTACCCATGATTCTAACCCTAATCCCATGTTAACAAAGGGTATTCTCGTACCTAGCCACCCAACATAACTTATTTATACCACATTCTCTCATACCATACGTTGGCTACCATTTCTTCTCTCATTTCCCCCAATACTCCCATCTCTTCTCTCTCTCTCTCTCTCTCTCTCTCTCTCTCTCTCTAAAACCCTAGATATAGAACCCTAACAAGAAGAAGAAGACTATCTACTACAAGCTACAGCCACCATCTATCTTAAGGATCTCTTTCATCTTCTACATCTCTTTCCTCTTCTAATCAAGGTACTTTTCATCATCTAGTTCTACTTCCTTAGATTTCTTCTTTTCTCTCTCTAGATCTCCTTCCTTATAGCAATTCTCTTGTGGATGTGGGTTTAGGTGTTAGAGATCTCTTTAGTTCTGTGTTTTGGGGCTGGTTTGCGTGATTAGAGACCATAGGAGTATTGAATTGCATTTTATAGATTGGATCTCTTTTTTCTCTCTCCACCTTCTTACAATTGGATTAAGGCAAGTGCAATATACTTATTTAGCATAGAATACATATTTTCCTTCTCTTGATTCTATAATTTTAATTCAGTTGATGTGCGAATGCTTAGATCTATCTTTTGAGCCTATTTTTATGGTCTTTGGGCATTGATGGATGGGTTTCATCTCATTTCGAAGATCAGTTGTCCGTTTAATGATGGATAGTTGTAGATTGAAGTGTTTTATTGCCCTTTATGTTTCTATGATGTTTGGATGAGATTGGATGAGTTTTGATGGAAAATGGAATGAAGAAGAAAACCAGTTTCTAGAAAGTTGTTGCAGGTATGTGTTCTTGGTCGAATCGAACTTAGCCTGTTTGACCGAACTTAGCCTGTTGCCCGAACTCAGTCTGTTGGCCGAACTCAACTTGTTGACCGAACTCAGCCTATTTGACCGAACTTAGCCAGTTTGACCGAACTCCACCTGTTGATCGAACTCAGCCTGTTGGCCGAACTCAACATGTTGACCGAACTCAGCCTGTTTGACTGAACTCAGCCTGTTGGCCGAACTCACCCTGTTGGCCGAACTCAGCCTGTTTGACCGAACTCAACCTGTTGGCCGAGCTCAGCCTGATTGACCGACAACATAGGGATTCATGGCAGATGTTTGAGAGGTGGGACTTCCTTTTCTTCTGGATTCTTGTGCACGCGGTCGACCGACCTAGCCAGCAGGTCGACTGAGCACACAAAGAATTACAGTTAGTGGTTTGTGCCTGCCAGGTGACTGTCTACAGTCCCAATGTGCGCGGTCGGCCGACCAGACCAGGAGGTTAACTGGGCACACTGTATCCTTCTTCCTCGGATCGATGAGCTATTCGACCAGCTTCAGGGTGCTCAGTACTTCTCAAAGATAGATTTGAGATCGGGATATCATCAGTTGCGAGTCAGAGATAAGGATGTGCAGAAGACAGCGTTCTGTACACGCTATGGCCATTATGAGTTCCTCGTGATGCCATTTGGATTAACGAATGCACAAGCAGTGTTCATGGTTTTGATGAACAAAATCTTCGCTCCTTACCTCGACAGCTTCACCGTTATGTTCATCGACAATGTGTTAGTCTATTCAAAGTCCAGAGAAGAGCACGAGCAGCACTTGAGGACGACTCTACAGTTGTTACATGACAACCAGTTATACAAGAAGCTCAGCAAATGCGAGTAGTGGTTTTCCTCGAACACATCATTTCCAGAGATGGACTAGCAGAAGATCCAGCGAAGATAGAGGCAGTAGTGAACTGGGAGAGACCGAAGAATGTCACAGAGATTTAGAGTTTCCTCAGCTTAGCATGCTACTACCGCAGATTCGTCAAGAACTTCTCCACGATTTCAGCACCGTTGAGCAAGCTAACAAGGAAAGATGTACCATTTGTGTGGTTAGATACTTGCGAGAACAGCTTTTAGGAATTGAAAAAGAGACTGACGACAACACCGATCTTATCTTTACCTTCCGGGAGTGGTGGATTCGTTGACTTCACCGACGCTTTGGGGACCGATCTTGGTTGTGTATTGATGCAAGAAGGGAAAGTCATTGCCTATGGGTCACGCCAACTGAAGGAACATGAGAAGAAATATGCTACGCATGACTTGGAGCTAGCAGCAGTCGTCTTTGCATTGAAGATTTGGCGACACTACCTCTACGGAGAGAAGTTCAAAGTCCACTCAGATCATCGCAGCTTGCAGTACCTGTTCACTCAGAGCGACCTCAACAACCAGCAGAGGAGATGGATGGAGTACATCAAGAATTACAACTTCCCTATCAAATACCATTCGGGCAAAGCGAACATTGTGGCAGACGCTTTGAGCAGGAAGACCGCGCTCATCAATTTTCTAGCAGCAGAGGGTGTGTGAACCGAAGTCTTCAGTGGTTTGGACGTTCAGTTTCAGCCGCTTAACGACAGAGTGATGTTTGCTACCATGTCCGCTAGGGAACTGGAGTTACTTAGAAAGGTCAAGGATAGTCGGCACAGCGATCCCCAGCTTGTCAGAGCGATCGAGTAAATTGACTAGAGGCCAGAGTTTAGATTGGTTGGTGGAGTGCTCTACTATCAAGACAAATTGTGTGTGCCAGACATACAGGAGCTGAAGGACGAGATCCTATCAGATGCGCATCACAGCAGATATTCGACTCACCTAGGTAGCACCAAGATGTACCAGAACCTGAGGAGCTACTACTGGCGAAACAACACGAAGAAAGAAATTGCAGGCTACGTATCCAGATGCTTGACATGTTAGCAGATCAAAGCTGAACATCAGAAACCGCCAAGACTACTTCACCAACTCGACATACCGCAGTGGAAGTGGGAGCACATTACCATGGACTTCATCGCAGGACTTCTAGCTACCAGGAGACGTAGCGATTGTATTTGGGTGATCGTGGACAGACTGACTAAGTCAGCTTATTTCTTGCCAATCTCGATGAGAACAGGTGCTCCGGAACCGAATCATTCAGTGGGTGAAAGTTCAGTGGGAGCATCACACTCCAGAAGAGGCTACATGGGAGTTACGCGATCAGGTGATGAAGGATTACCCGCATCTCTTACCGCAGGTATATTCTTATTTTGTTTTTTTACATTTGGGGACCAAATGTTCTGAACGAGGGAGTGATGTGAGGCCCCATCCCTTGTGGGACTCTCACTTTTGAATTTGAATACTATTTTATAGCCTATAGTATTTAATTATACTGATTAATAGGGATTAGTAAGGGTAGATATGTATTTTTCCTAAGTTTTAATTTAATTAGACCATTTACGTAATTTATAGAGTTTATAGGGTGTCTTTTAAAAGTTTTGAGTTGGTTAGAGGCCATAACTAGTTATTAGTATTTACTATAGGAGGGTTTCCACTTGAGAAACTTCTAGAATCCCACATAAAGACCAAACTACCCATGATTCTAACCCTAATCCCATGTTAACAAAAGGGTATTCTCATACTAGCCACCCAACATAACCTACTTATACTACATTCTCCCATACCATATGCTGGCTACCATTTCTTCTCTCATTTCCCCTAATTCTCTCTCTCTCTCTCTCTCTCTCTCTCTAAAACCCTAGATCTAGAACTCTAACAAGAAGAAGAAGACTATCTACCACAAGCTACAGCCACCATCTATCTTAAGGATCTCTTTCATCTTCTACATCTCTTCCCTCTTCTAATCAAGGTACTTTTCATCATCTAGTTCTATTTCCTAAGTTTCTTCTTTTCTCTCTCTAGAGCTCCTTCCTTATAGCAATTCTCTTGTGGATGTGGGTTTAGGTGTTAGAGATCTCTTTAGATCTGTGTTTTGGGGCTAGTTTGCATGATTGGAGACCATAGGAGCATTGGATTGCATTTTATAGCTTGGATCTCTTTTTTCTCTCTCTACCTTATTACAATTGGATTAAGGTAAGTGCAATATACCTATTTAACATAGAATACATGTTTTCCTTCTCTTGATTCTATATTTTTAATTTAGTTGATGTGTGAATGCTTAGATCTATCTTTTGAGCCTGTTTTTATAGTTTTTGGCCATTGATGGATGAATTTCATCTCATTTCGAAGATCAATGGTCCGTTTGATGATGGATGGTTGTAGATTGAAGTGTTATATTGTCCATTATATTTCTGTGATGTTTGGACGAGATTGTGTTCAGTATGGGAGGGCCGCGGCATAATATCCCGCGGTATCCAACTCGTGTGAATGTGCTATATTGTTTTAGATTAAATATTATGTTTATCCTGATTCTAAATGCTTATCCTGCTCAACTGCCTAGATTTTGTATCTTGATATTCTTTTTAACGATATGCTTGTCTTTAATCTTTTGATACATTTATCATATGTTACTTGTATACTGCGACTTGCCAGATTTTTAGATCTGACACATTCTTGGTGCTTAGGTTTCGACCCCGATTACGAGGACAGCACGCTCGCGCTAGCTGAGGTACCCGTAGCAGGAGACTACGGATGGGGACCGGCCGACCAAGAGGTCGAGCTGGAAGTTAGAGAGCCGACACCTGGGGTGTGAGAGTTCTTATGTTATTTTAGAATTTTAAGTTATTCTTGTAGTGAGCAGGGTGGTTGTCATAATCTGTAATAAACCTTTGATGGCGTGAGTTTATATGAATTTATCTATGTTTGAAATCATAGCCAGTTTGAAAACAAGTGTTTTGTATGTATTATCTGACTTTGGCATAATGTTATCTGACTTTGGCATGATCTTATCCGTGTTTGGTATGAATTTTTCTAAGTTTGATATGAATTTATTTGTGTTTGCTTTGAATTAATCTGAGTTTGAAACGAATTAAGTGAATTTATCTGAGTTTGCTGTGAATTTATCTAACTTTGATGGAAACTTATCTAACTTTGGCGTTAGTTTATATGAATTTATCTGTGTTTGAGATCATAACCAGTTTGAAAATAAGTGTTTTGCATGTGTTATCTAACTTTAGCATGATGTTATCTGTGTTTGGTATGAATTTTTCTAAGTTAATTTGATATGAATTTATTTGTATTTGCTTTGAATTAATCTGAGTTTGAAATGAATTAAGTGAATTTATCCGAGTTTACTATGAATTTATCTAACTTTGATCGGAACTTATCTAACTTTGGCGTGAGTTTATATAAATTTATCTGTGTTTGAAATCATAGCCAGTTTGAAAACAAGTGTTTTGTATGTATTATCTGACTTTGGCATAATGTTATCTGACTCTGGCATGATGTTATCTATATTTGGTATGAATTTTTCTAAGTTTGATATGAATTTATTTGTGTTTGCTTTGAATTAATCTGAGTTTGAAACGAATTAAGTGAATTTATTTGAGTTTGCTGTGAATTTATCTAACTTTGATGGAAACTTATCTAACTTTGGCGTTAGTTTATATGAATTTATCTGTATTTGAAATCATAACCAGTTTGAAAACAAGTGTTTTGCATGTGTTATCTAACTTTAGCATGATGTTATCTGTGTTTGGTATGAATTTTTCTAAGTTTGATATGAATTTATTTGTGTTTGCTTTGAATTAATTTGAGTTTGATACGGATTAAGTGAATTTATCTGAATTTGATTTGAATTTATCTGAATTTGATGGGAACTTATCTAAGTTTGGCGTGAGTTTATTTGAGTTTATATGAATTTATCTGTGTTTGAAATCATAGCTAGTTTGAAAATAAGTTATGTCACTTCAATATGAAATTATCTAACTATATATGGTTTGGTATGACTGGATTTAGTTTGAGTTTATTTAGTTTTGATAAAAATTTATTAGAATCTAATATGAATTTACCTGTGTTTGAAGTGAATTTAAATAAATTTGTTATAATTTTATTTGACTTTGCTTTGGACTGTGATGAGTTTGATATCAAATTTATCTTAGTTGTATACGCATGTTGATAGCCAAAAGCATCCAAAGGAATGAAGAGGATACAATAAAAAAAAAAAAAAGCAGCACCAAGCAAGCCACTCTAGGCAAAATTCCATCAATTGCCGTTCCCTCTAATTTGAAACTTAAAATTTGATCAAAAACTCATCTTATTACATTTAAATTGGAAATATAATCCGGAAAAGATGGTGAGTTGGAGCTAAAACTCATATTTAAATTGCATGACACCCATTTAAGTGGTTAGAAGGGCAAATGAGTCATAAAAAATTTGTTGTCACATGCTTAGGGACCAGCGCCCATTTAAATGGTTAGAGGGGCAAATGAGTCATAAAAAATATGATGTCACATGCTTAGGGACCACCGCCTAAATTAATTCCATGCGCAAAGGACTGTAGGCCTTAAACATTAATGATGTGTACTGGAGATTTTATAACACGGTACTAAGGGATCTCTCCCTAATTTACCCTAATTTTTAGGGATCTGTCTACCTCGCAATGGTTCGTGCTGGCCTCATGAGCAAGGTAGAATGTAGACTGCTCTTTTGAAGATACTAGTGAAGCCTTGCACATGCCTTGACCAATTATATGTAAACCAACCACGAGTAAACACATAAATATTATCCAGCAAAAAAAATACTATAAAAAGTAATATCTCCATGCCAATGACAGATTAAAATTAATGAATCTAATCCTCTAAGGGATTGAAATGAAAATCATTGCTGCAAAGCATAGATCATACCATTTATACATGCATACTAAATGATATTATGGAGAGTTAGAGCAATCTACAAAACTAAAAATTCTAGAATTAAGCATATTCATATTGCAAATCCCGTATAGTAGCTACTTTCGTGTAAACACCTTAGAAGCTGCTCAATGTGTCTTGTATTGTTGAACATGCATCTACCCACTCTAAATCTAATCATACTTAATAAAAAGAAAAAGGTCGATAGAGATGATCATGTACATCCTAATATGAATATGCACTATGAAGTGTGAAGTCCTTTCTTCATGAACCTCGAAATGGACTGGTGCATAAAACCCATCTCCAAAGTCCGACCTCATCACCAAAAAATTACACTAACTCAAGTTCGAGTTCAAGATGTGACACAGGGAAAGATATTGACATGTAACTACTTCTCGCCTTAGGGACTTGAGAGAAGCTCAATGGGGTCAAGACCTTAAGATTTTGTGCTGCTGCTTAAGTTAAAATACTCATGTAACAACGATTGTGTCCAGGAAGAGTTACCAATACTCTACTTGCATATAGAAGAAACTATATAATTTATTCAGACTCGAGAAAATCCTTTGGTGATACCTATGAGACTCGACCTTTGATGCTCATATATCTTGTCATGTAGAAACTATAGAATTTATTCAAACTTGAGAAAATATGTGTTTTTATCAAGTAGGTGCAATGAAAATAAGCGGGATCCAAAGTAAAAGACTAATTCACCATTTCTAAACAAAATTAATTACAAAGGTCAAATCATGAAACCAAAAAATAAAAAAAACAATAAGAAAAATAAAAAAAATAATGTTGTATGAGTACAGAGATCTCTGCGTGAGTTGGAAATTTGAGAGCCGAGATTCACTTCATCGAAAGGCTCAAAAATAAAACTCAACCACCATGAGAAATTTCCAAGGAAATGGTAAAAGATCTACAATAGAGATAAAATGAGAAATTTTTTCAAACGAGATCGTAGGGCTTTCGATGCTTGATGAAGAAGGATATTTGTTATGAGAAGGATAGGAGGAATAGGGGTAGTTGGATTCTAGGGTTTTGTTTTCCATGTGTTTTCTTAGGTTTGGTCGCGAAAGAGATGGAGATGGGCGAGAGTGATGGAGATAAAAGATGGCGATAGGGAGAGAGAAGATGGCTGAGAGAGATGATCAGACGAAGAAAGATTTTTTTTTTTAACTACAGAGAGCTTCTCGTTTTTTCATTCAACTAACAGTTTAGAGAGGAACAATCCAGACATGGAAAGGAAGAATCGAGTTGTTGCTTGTAAGTGGACCCTATACATTGTTGTTTATGAATCTACCAACCATCTGGATGACATGCATTAGATGCATCTAAATGGGCCCCATCAAGTGTGGGTGTAATTGGGCTCCATAATGGCGTAAAGCAAATAACAGGTCACTTCTTTCCTTTTATAAGGGTACAAGTGGGCCCTATGCATTGTTGTTTATCAATATGGGATCCTTCTGGATGGCATGCATTAGATGCCTCTAAGTGGGCCCCATTAGGGGTGGGTGTGTAGAGAGTCTGCCTTGTAATATTCTCATTTATAAAAGGTGACTTTAAGCAGTTCAATTGATGTGATCATTAAGAAAATTAGTAGGCTCATTAAATATTGAAATTGACGGCATTAAGATGTATTAGAATAGGTTAGAAAATTTTTTTACTTCAATTGAATATAGGTGCCTCGCTAGATCAAATAACATCATCACTCTAGTTGTTTCCTTTTTTATAAGAGCCGTGCTACAGAGCCCGGATTTTTACCCAAGCTCTGGCACGGCACCCCATGGGAGCCGTTGGATCCCAAGCTCCCATGGGAGCCATGCCAAAGCCCGGACAAAAATCCCGGGCTCTGTAGACTTTTTGTTTTTATAACACGTTTAGGGGGTCAGCCCGAGCTCAAACCCACCCCAAATTGCTTTAGCCCGGCTAAGGCGTTAAGGTTTAGCACTTGGGCCCGGCTCGCATTATTTTTTGGGGCCATGCTGGATTTGGATTGAGTAGGAGAAAGGCCAAGCCCAGCCTGACCTGACCGTAAAAATAAGTGTAGGAAGAGCAGGACTTGAACTCATGATATCTCACTAACACACAAGTAACCAAATCAGTCAACCAGTATAAAAGAACCTTTTTTTGGTCATTGTAGCAACACATGTCACTTACCAGTTAAACCACTCAATTTAGGTCCATGCAGTGTGGCCCACCTGAGGTCCATGAAGTGGGGTCCACCTGAGTGTAGAGAAAGTAACAACCAAGTCGTTTCTTCCCTTTTTATAAGGGTAGTAGATAGTAGATATACACCAATATGCAACATTGCCAACTAATAGTGTTCTAACAATATTATATGCAAACAATTCATACTCACGCACCCACACACAATATCATACATGCCCTAGCAAGTTGCAAAGGCCCACGAACGCCAAACTTTTTTGATTGAGCAAACACACATGGAGAAGTCACTAGTTTTCTAACAAGAAATTCGGACGGTATATTGATTGTAAAACGAAAAAGTAGAATTAATCAAAGCCTTGGTAACATATCTTGTATACCCAATGAAAATCTAACCAAAGTAAAAGTAAACTAAACAAGGGAGAATTCTTTGAAGCCTGATTTTCTTTTCACTCTCTGTTTCTGCATCTTCTGTATCCATAACTCATAAAACCCTACCACTAAAATGGAAAAAAAAAAATGTTGTAGATCAGTAAAAACACAAAAACAAATTACTCTTGGATCTTGAAAAATCCAGACATCAAGCTTCGGTGGGTTTTCTGGCAAAATCCGGCGGTTGGTACCACAGACAGGACAGGAAGAGCGGGAGCCGCGAGGCCAACCCCTCCATGCACTTCACATTAATGAGCTCGCTCTTCTCCGGCCAGCTTTGTTCTGTCTGAAAAAATCTAGACTGGGAAGGAAGATGCCTCCTCCCGTGGGAGATTCAGGGGAACAATGCTGGCATGGAAATAATCTTTGAGTAGCATATAGAAGAAACCTATGACAGGGGCCAAGGAAAGGGCGAAGCAGATGCCCATGAAAACGGCCAAGACAATGTACACAGAATCCATCATGTATTATTTTTGTGGTCGGGTGTCTTTGGACTTTTTTTTCAAGGTAGTTTTTTTTCTTATGAGACTCTATTTATAAGATGAGAGAGAGTTGGGTGGAGTTACAAGGAGTTTGCAATGGAACAGAGTTTGTAATGAAATAGAAATGCTTATTATTTGATAGTTGTTTGCAATGGAAATGACTAATATCAGCTAGGATAAAATGAAGAGGAAAAATAGGTAGTATAAGGAGCCCTTTCAGGAAAGGAAGATAACGTGAATGAAATCATGTGGAAACCATATGAATATTACAAAGGTGGGCAACACTTAAAACATCATGTAACAAAAACAACTCCTCCTATGCATGAACCTAGTTGTCCAATCAATTTCCCCAAATGATAATTAAGCTGATGCTGTGCATTCAATAGGACGTGATCAAGTGCCACAATAAATTTTCTATGGTGAGATTTTTGTGCATCCCTCTCCATTTAGGGAGCCTTCCAAATTAACGTTCGGATAAGTAAAAGGTGTGTGGGCCAGTTTTACATTTGTGGCATAATTAAGATGACCCTTTTGCAAACCACAATTATTTACAAACCGAGTTTTAATTGCTCTGATATTGTTCTATAAGGTGGAGAAACGTTCAATCATAGAAGAGACATAAGTGTCGGAAAGATTCAAGACGTATATGCAAGATGAGCGAAGTTTTAGGGAAGAGCAAACAATCTCGACTTTGAAACATCTTAAATTGTAGGGATTAAAGATGACCAAAATCTGCTAAATTGTAGGGATTTATAAGATGACAGAAGGTATAAAAGAAGGAAGTCCAGAGAATCTCAACAATTCAATAGGAGCATGTGCAATCTGTGAGGTGGGGATGTAAATGGGTCCCCGATTCTCTGATTACTCTAAGGTTCCGACCCTTTAAAAACTGGATCTAAAATCACTCCTAAAAACCATATTTTTTTAATACAATTCTCCACCTAGACCCGGACCCGGATCTAAACCCGCCCCATATATGGTTCTGATTCTGGTTCCGGTTCCAATTCCAGAGCCAAGAAATAGCTAGATTCCGAAACGGTTCCGGGTCCGGATCCGGTTCCACCTTCTCCTTAACGGAGACCCGGACCAAAACCAACTCATTTACAACCCTACTGTCAGGCCTCTGTATTGGAGTGGAGGGGCCTTCTACATGTTTAAATTGCCCGTTCAGGTGGGTTCAGACTTCCAAACAAGTGGATCCCACCTGTTCAACCTGCCATGTATGGGGTAGTTCGGCTCTCCAATCACAAGGAAATAATATGTAATTCAAAAAATGTACGAAAACTGTGCAATATATATCACAATTGTGTAAGGGGAGTGAGATTAAGGAGGAACTAGCACCACAGGCCCGGGATATGAAATAATCTTATTTAATAAAATTAGCTACATTTAATTTTTTTTTATATGAGAAAATATTAGAAAATAAAAGTTATTGAAAATTAACACCTATTAAATCTTCGTAAATTGAAAAAGTTCATTCAATTTGTACCAAATTCTAAAAAAAAAAAAACAGCCGACGTTGGCTGATTGGAATCTCTCTTTCAATGTCTGCCTACAAATAAAAAGAGTTTCTAGAAGAAAAAAAGAATTTAGAAAATAAAAAGATATTTAAATGAACATAAAATATTTAAATTTTCACATGTTACCCACCATATGAAAACAACTGTTAAACAACATCTAAGAAACAACCTTCTATAAATTGCACCGGCCCTTTGCCCAAAGGTGGATCTTAGACTTTATATATAGAGGAATTCTCCATAATGCCCCATTTCAAATTTCTAGAGTCACTCTGTGTTGTGTGTTTTGATTATGTAATGTTGTTGTAAGTATTTTTATGTTGACTAATTCATGGGTTGGACAAAACTTTGGGTCCATTGAGTTGTATTTTCTAATTTATTTTAGACTAGACTGTGGCTATGTCACCGGAAGAACTGAACCGAAGAAAAGAGAAGACCGAGAGAATCCTCAATCGGACCCACTATACGATCGGAGTACTGAAACTTCTCAGTTATTTTGGGTGGTCCGATCGATCCGATGACGGGAAAGAGTCCTTATTGCTGCATGATTTTGTTTCCTTTTGAAACTTTGTTTCCCAATTTGAGTATTACTTGTGCACTAAGTCTAAGGCACAAATTTGGGGCTATATATAGGGATTTGCTCTCAACCCTATTGAAGTGGTCAATATAAGAAAGGAGAGAGACAAAGAAATAACAATCTTGAGCAAACTCAAAGATGCATGTATGATAGAGGAGGGTCCTTGTAGGTTTTTTTGTCCAATACACCAACAGTAAAGCGGCAAGATTTAATTTGTGATTTAGCAATAAAAATAACAAGAGAGAGCCCAAGGTTCAAAGCTATAGAATAGTAAGAGGATGTCGAGAAGTGGGCTCTACCCGAAGGTGAGTTTTGAAAAGTATTTATTATGCATCTACTAACGCCTTGAGGATTTAGTATGAATGGTTGGCTAATGAAATTTAAGATTGTATGAGAGACAACCGGTCCTTAGTTCGAATCATAAGAGAAATGACTCGGTGCAAAAAAAAAAATACTTTAGCACTATCATTTTATAATTTGGAGGACCTTCGCTTGTTGCGATTAGATGGTTGAAGAGATTTAAAGAAGCTAACATCTGTAGCAAAAGCTGAAACAATTGAGTGTATTGAGCCTCAGTCTCATCAATTGAAAAGTTGCCACGAGAGATGAAAGTGTTGATTAACCTCAGAAAACCTCAATTAGTTTCTTCTCAATGAAACAAGAAGATTGAAGTTACATCAATTTGGGATTATATTTAAGCTATCCCTTCTCGAAGATCTGCGGATGTATGGTAGTGGATGGAGATGGGCATCTAAGACATCAAGGGCAGATGCAAATATTGAAGAAATTGTAAACTTGACTCAGATAACTATCTCAAACTTTCTTTTAACGAAGTCAAATTTTTATTAAATTGATGTGATCTAAGAGTTTACAAGAAGTGGAAACCTTCTCCTTCATTATCGAGGACGATGTGCATTTTCGGGTTAGGAAGCTAGGGTGGAGCTCATTTATCAAAAGAGTTATTGAACCACTCAATAAAAGGGAAATTTCAAATAAGATTTTAAGTTTTTGCCTTATTTCAAAAAAGGACAGAACTTTCAAAAGTTCTCAACTTAGTCCCTATGTTTTTCAAGAAGTTTTCAATTAATGACATTTGTCCATTTAAAGCTATTTTCTAGCAACTTTTTCCCTTAATATTTTTAAAATACCTAAATTACCCTTCGCTGAAATAAAAACATCATTCACTTCCTCTATATTCTCCTCATTTCATTCACCCGCATCCTCATGGTGATCGAGGACAACTAGCATCCCCATGGC
>QPKB01000008.1:17394357-17450992 GCA_003546025.1 Camphora micrantha | reverse complement strand
CTACATGAAACCCGCGAGAAGAGTGAAACATGTAAAGTTCTACAAAATCATTGGCCGGAATAATCTACACGTGAATTTTTCACTTGCGGGAGGCCACAAGGATTTTCCTGTGTGAAAATGCATCCACTGTATTAATGCAGAGGTGGAACCATGCGTTAAAGGAGGGAGTCTATTATCTAGGAGTGGAGTCCATTCGGATTTGTGCACAGATGCAGATCTACGTTTTTGGTTTTGGGGGCAATCGTCATGTCGGATTTAGAAAAGCCCGAAAGGGACTATGACTCAGAGGGCCCATGTCCCCTCGTAAATAAACCCTCACTCCCCTCAAATGACAAAATAATGAAGAAAGTAACATTATCCCCATCTTCCACCCTCTCAAACTTATATTAAATCCTAAGTCCCGCAAGTGAATATTCCTCATCTATATATATTAGATACACAAAATGGCTGATGAAGCGTATATATAGACACCCCTGTCCTTTTCTTCCTTAAAATGTGTGACATGTCATCCTTCCTATTTTAAAAACAATAAGAATCAATCAAAAAACAGTCGTCCTCTTTACTCCTTAAAACTCCAACCAGTGGATCAGTAAGATCAATGGATAGCTTACCTATGATAAATCCAATGAAGCACCTCTTTTACACTAGTCAATTCATCAGTCAGACGCACACCCAGCCAATTCAACAGGCAGGAGGTGAGGAGGTGGGCCCCACTCACTAATATAGAGTGGAAGGAAACTAGCAGCAAGTACTAATAGTTCCACAAGTGAAAACAAACACAGGCAAATTTTGTAATGTGGGAATAACAATCTTTTAGACCGTACGCATTCATCAAAACTTTGACTTGTGCTTGTAAAAGGAGAACAACTCCATACTTTTCTATTGAATATTGAGTTTAACTTTTTTTTTTTCCCTAACCACCCAAGGGTGGGCCAAAAGGAGATTATGGATAAATAGATAAGGCGAACGAATTAACTGATCATAACCAATGCAGTGGTTGAGGGGTCACTATTTAAATGGCCCAAGCTAATCAGATGCTATGTGGATTGTGGGTAGACACAATTAGAAAGGGTTGTGACTTGTGATAGTATATTTTCCCTTTGACGTTGGCTGATAACTGACAACACCAACACCACAAAAGGAGATGGAGACTACCACCTTGAAACTGACATCTAACAGAAGACACTCACCAACTCAGGCAGGTTGGATACAATATTTTCCCAACTCAAACCGTAACCTGAAATAGCATGTGCTGCACTCAAGACTCAAAATGTCAATCCACTAGTAGCTCAGTGGTCAGGCACCTCCCCCTCACTATATAAATAAACAAGGATCAACCCTGGGTTGTAGCGTCGATAGTTAAGGGACTTGGGTTGTGTGTAAGTATTTACCAAAGCCAAATAATAATAATAATAATAATAATAATGCGACCCTGAAACCAGACTCCTGATGATGAACCTGAGCAGGCCCGGGGGGTGATATCAACCTGAACTGTATGTTCTCAATCCATAAACGTTTCAGAGTTGGGCTGACTCAGGTTACGAAAGGTACATGAGTTCACAGTATACTTTCTAATGGTAGCAGTGTAATACAATTGATTGACCCCACGTGACCCTGAACTGAATTCCATATGCATTGTCCAAAAGATAGGCCTGACGCTGACCAAATCTAACAAGTTCAACCTGAATTGGACTTTTGCAAGGTTAGTTCATGTGAGTTCTGGTTTAGCCCAGCTAAAGCTGGCGTATCTGTGAAAGCTACATTTAACAGAGACAGATGCGTTACTCCACTCTCTTGCAGTTGGTGGGAGTTCAAAAAAAAAAAAAAAAAAAAAAAAAAGAAACCATCTGGTGATATGGTTTAAAAAAAAAAGACTCTTTGTGACCTTACAGATTTCTCAAAATGATGATTTGGTCTTGCACAAAAAGAAAATCATGAAGAACTCCATGCTGGTGTGTGGCAAGCTCTACATCTCTGAATCCAGAAATGCTTCAGCTCTTGATTTGATTGAACGAGCAGCCAGGCTCAACCCGGAAGCCGTTATCGTGAATAAGTTCGAAGACCGTGCTTACAACCGCGTCCGCTACACGCTTGTCTCTTACATAGTTCATGACAGTGGCAATGGCATGACCTACAGCCCGCTGCAAGCAACCATTTTTGCAATGGTTGAAGCGGCTTTCAATGCGATAAATCTCGAGCTGCACTCAGGAGCTCACCCGAGGCTCGGCGTAGTCGATCACATTTGCTTCCATCCATTGGCTCGAGCGTCATTGGATGAAGCAGCCCAACTTGCAAAATTGGCAGCAGCAGAGATTGGAAAAAGTCTTCAAGGTGAGTTTCACTATCAATACCATCACTCTTGCATGGCGTGTTGGTCGACACATATCAGATACCGGCACTAGAGGTTGCAGTAGGGTTTATGAACGTGGGTCAGCATGTTGATTAGCACCAACCCAAAACCAATTCATTTATTAATTGGGTTGGAATTGTCAACCTGAACCAAACCAGAATTAACCAGGATCAACCTGGAACTTGCATTACCGGGTCAGGTCAGGTTCAAGTTGAGTTAGCCAGTTGGAAACATGAACAATCAGTTAGCCAAATGCGAGAGACTCATTTCTCCTTGATAAAATCCATGTGGGTGGAGTCCATATTCTCCTATGTTGTGCAATACCAAACAGGTGGTTTTATGATTTCACCATTTCATCACATCCAAATGCCTCACCTTCTGATCTAACGTCGGAATGAGGAGCAGCCCCCACTCCACCAACAAGAAAACAGAAAGGTCTAAGAAAAATGGGTTACTACTACTTTAGATCATTTCCTATATAAGAATGTGAATCATTTAGGTAGCACGTAACAAAGAAGCTACCTAAGTTTTTCCTACTAACTAGAATATTCAATCTGGAAAATTTGCAGTACCAGTGTACCTATATGAAGCAGCTCACCCAAATGGCAAGGCACTCGACACAATCAGACGTGAGCTTGGATACTACAGACCGAATTTTATGGGCAACCAATGGGCGGGTTGGGCAGTGCCAGACATACTGACTGAGAAACCTGATGAAGGTCCATGTCATGTAACTCGAGCAAGAGGCATCGTGGTAATTGGTGCAAGCCCATGGTTCGATGCTTACAATGTGCCAATCCTATCAACAGACGTCTCTGTTGCAAGAAGGATTGCTCGAATGGTGAGCGCCAGAGGAGGCGGGCTGCCAACAGTGCAAACAATGGGCCTTGTCCATGGTGAGGACACAACAGAGATTGCATGCATTATATTGGAGCCAAAGCGGGTCGGTGCTGACAGAGTTCAGAACCGAGTGGAGCTGCTTGCCGCTGAAGAAGGCCTAGATGTCGAAAAAGGCTACTTCACTGATTTTTCACAAGAAATGATTATAGAGAAATACATGAAGCTTGTTTCTGCTGACTGAATAAAATACCACGCTGAAAATAAATGAAATGCAAGGACAATGAATCTTTGAGCTGAAAATCCATTAGCATTGAGATTTCTGGATTGCCAGTAAGTTACACTGAATTGGCATCTTCAACTATATAAGAAAAGATTCAAGATACAATTTTACTTTGAAAGTGGAACTCCATTTACATCAAATTAGTATATTAATTTACAACATTTAGATGAATCAAATTTCACCTAGGCAAAGAACACCTCTTGCTTCTAAAAATCCTCAGAAGTAATATTCTGAAACAGTTGTCGTAGCCTCTCAACACCTGGACAAGGCCGAAACACGGCACCATTCCCTCTCAAGGAACAAGGATCGGATCCATTTTCCAAAATCCCCACACACCATGCACCAGGAGCAAACCGACCTTTAGATCGACCCCAGAGTTCCTTATCGATCTTGTCTAAGACGGGATCATCCTTTTCGAATTTTTGAGCAAAGGGTGCACCACTTTTAACCATGTCTTTAAAGTCCTTGGTGGATAATGCGAGTAGATGCTGTTTGGGAGGATGGTCCCAAGCAATATTGCAACACCGTGTCCCTTAACCCCTTATTAATTATAGGTAATTGTGATTAGTTAGTAAGTGTATTTAGAGTCTTAGCAAATCGGGCTTGACATTTGGATCACGTGTGCGAAGTCTCGTCCGAGTCTGAGTTCGTTTGGGTAGGGTAGGGGGTTGGTATGCAATTTCAGAAAGTTTTCAGGGGTTTATATGAGATTATGAGTTTTGTGAGTTCGAGTGCATCAAGTAGGTCTCGGCATTTCACGAACATTAGTCTTCTATTGCTTTTCGATCTGACGCATTGAAGAGCCCCAAAGATCGACATTAGGGAACTGAAGGACTAAACTGTATTTAGCCCTAACCTAATATAAGACCTCACCCATCTCTTATCCCCTTTCTTCTCTCATTTCATTGTGCCTTCTCCAAACTCGGCCCCTTCACTGCCAACAGCCACCAGAGCTCCGACGTCGCCGGCGAAGCTTCCCATCTTCTTCCCCAACTCCTAAGATCACTCCCATATACGTACTTTCCTAAGCATTTCTCCCAAAGCCCACTCCAAGGTAAGCTCTTAAAGCTTGTGAGCTTAGCCTCTCTTCTTTCTTTTGGTTAGAAATGGATAGGGAGACTCACCTCAACCTTTGGCATGCATTTGTAGGAGTTATTTGGGATTAAGAGTTGTTTTCTCCATATTGAGCTCAAAAGAGGATTTTCCCCAATTTCTCTTGGGTTTTGTTTAAGCTCCTCATCAAGGCAAGTTAATACATATAATTAATTATGCTTAGATATGTTTGTTTCTCCTTGATTTGGTGATTGATAATATTCTAGATGACCTTATGCTCATTTTGGTTCGATTTTGTTTAAAAACATGATAATATGGATTGAATGGTTTGAATGGAAGGGATTGTTTAATTTTGTTTGGTTTTCGAATGGACTTGATGAGAGGGGGTATGGATGTATGTGGAGAGGGCAAGGCCCTATTTTCTTTGTTTGTAGGTGTGAATGAAGGAGGGGAGTGAAACTCCCCATTTCTAAACCAATCTCAAAATTTGCTTCAAAATTCTAGGAGTAGTCGATTAACCGAACTGCAGTTAGGTGACCCTCGGCGACCTATTGGTTCTAATTCCAAAAGGCAGCATTTTGGAGGAGTTGGACCGTCGGTCCACCTTTGGTTGACCGAACTGCAACTCGGAGACCTGTTGATCCCAATTTCAGAGAGCAACATTTCTGGGACAATTGTGCAGTAGGTCACCCTGTCGGTCAACCCCTTCGTTAACTGAACTGGTCGGTTAACCGACCCTAATGTTTATCTTGATCGAATTCCCCTTTTTGAAAGGAATTGTCTACTTGGTTTGAGGGCTTAGGTGGAACCTTGATTACCCTTTTTGACTGATTTGACTATGTGCGAGGAATGTTTTGAACCAATGATTTCTCGTAGTTATTCTGGTTGTATCGAGTTTCAACTTAGCTCAATCTTGAACGGTACGGGATAACGGGATACCCGTTTTATATCTATGCACGAAGATTCTCAATTTGGGTATCACGAACCCTAATTCCTTCGTTAACTAAGTATCACTGTACGAGACTTTGGGAATAACATTGGACTTAGGTTTGGATTGTTTATTGCTTTTGATTCTGAATTGTACCGTCTGGTACCTTGTCACGTGTAACGAACATGTTCTTTAGCTCCGTTTACTTTACTTTGTTTGGAATCATATGAAGAACTTAGATGATGGACTTAGGATCCCTTTTGATGTTCCGTTTGTTTTTAGGTTGTTTGAGGTGTTGAGGCTATGTGACTTTGATTATAAGGATTGAAGAGAACTACTAATGAAGTTTGATTTGATCTGAAGCAAAATAGTTTCTCAAATGTTTTGATAAGTCTTGTTCACGCAAGAAAGCCTAGCCCCTCACTAATGTTCGTTTAGGATTCTCTATGTCAGGCACCACTCAGTTGTTAACGTTCAACACAGTCGAGGCACCACATATGTTAGGGCTTTGAATTGAGGACCGTCTGCAGTTCGGATGGGTGTAATGGACACCGCTAGATAGCAAATGGGTATCGTTTTGAACAAATGGGTGTAATGGACACCGCTAGATACCAATGGCATATCATTTTGAACACCGGGTTATGATCTCAACTAATTTATATCTCCACCACGAGTCAATGTGAGTAAAGGAGGGCAATGACACTATCCGTGGTAATTAGTATATGTGGACCGTCAATCTTGTTAGATGTGTATGTTAGCTTGTTTATGATTTTGATGCTATGCATTCTTATGATCTTGTCGATCGTTACTCTATCTCGTACTGCATATCTTGATGATTATTATATATATTTGCTTGCCAACCTTCGTGTCTGATGTTACTACTCTTGGTGCATAGGAACCGATCCTTTTTACCCCGAGGAGGAGGAGGCGACGAAGACGATTCAGAAAGACCAATCTGATGACCTCCTAGACTATAGTACGAACGGCGTTGTATAGCCGTATCGACCCCGTACTCAAGTGCCCTCACACATAACTGGATTACTTTCATCTTTTGGTTACCTTTATCTCTTGATTAAGCCCAATTTTTAGTGTGGCCTTCTTTTGTAATTAATACTTTTGTTAATTGTCTTAAACTTGAACTTAGTTAATGCATTTCATTATTTGCTCTTAACTACACATCTTAGGATACCATTTGTCTTTATGAAGCTCCCGCTATTTGTTATATGTATTCGAGGAAATGTTTATACCTCACAGCGATCTTCGATCCATATGGGACACGATAGGGGCCAGGTGGATTTGATTAATGTCGAAAATGTTTTTTTTAATTGGTCCTAATCTCACTCATAACCCAGGTTTCGCGTTTGGGTGCGTGATAATTATAGTGTAGGTCATGGCTCACTGTGGAGTTCTAGAATTTTTTCTAAGTTGCAGATGACAGTATGGAAGTAGTAGCCTTTTGGCGAAGAGATAAAGTTCGTTTAATAAATTAAAACAGTCCGGGGGAGGTTGTCCCACCCCATATACAATACTCAAGAAAAGATCGCGTTACCATTACCCATGCAAAGCCTGAAAACCAAAGAAGAACAAAGATGAGAATTCATAGATTTTAAAACTATAATAATAATAAGAAGAAATGGGAAGTCGAAATAAGTCCAAAGAACACAGTTTTATTTCATGTGAAATGACGGTTTGCAAGCAGTTGAGAGTTGAGAGCAAACAAAATGGAAGAATGAATGTGGTCCCACCCTGAGCCATGAGTCATTTCTCACACCTACGGTTACAACCCCTCATCTATGGTTAATCCAAAGTATCACAAAAAGAGAAAGCACAAGCACAAGATAGTGCAAACTCCAAGTCTAGTCCTTCCCAAGCAGGGGAGGATAATGTGGATCAACCCATATCCCTAGATGAAAAGTGACAATATCCTCTAGTGGGCCAAGCTATGCAATGTGTAGAGGCTTATGATTGGACATATATGGACCCATACACGTCTAAGAGGCGAAGGAATCATGCGAGTCCCAAAACAGTTCATATTTAATTATTAAATTTTCATTAGGGACTGTTTTGGTAAAACAGTACAGGGCCATGGGTTTTGTACAAATTTAGCACATTAATAGGTCATGACCTGACTTGTCCCCAGAAAATCCAACCCATATTAAGCCCACTGGCCCATGCAAGAAGTTGCAAATTAACAAATATCTTATCAGGTAGATAAGGATCTTGCTCATCTTTCTTTTTTATCCGGCAAACTGTAACATCCCGTCCCTTAATCTTCTATTAATTATAATTAATTGCTTGATTAGTTTGTAAGTGTTTTTAGAGTCTTAGCGAGTCGGGTTTGATGTGTGGATCACGCGTGCGAAGTCCCACATGAGTCCGAGCTCGTTTGGGTACAGTAGGGGGTGGTTTGCAATTTCAGGAAGTTTTTAGGGGTTTTTATGAGATTATGAGTTTTTGTGAGTTTGGGTGTATCGGTAGGTCTCGATATTTCACGAACTTTAGTCTTCTGCCGCATTTCGATATGACGCGTCGAAGAGGCCCAAATATCATCCTTAGAGAACCAAAGGATAAAACTTAGATTAACCCATAACCTAACCTAATATAACTCCATCACCCTATCTCTTATTCTCTCTTTCTCATTTCACTATTCCCTCTCAACAAACTTAGCCACCTTCACTGCCGACAGCCACCGGAGCTCCTACGTCGACGACCAAGCCTCCAATCTCCTTCTCCAAGCTACCAAGACCACTCTCATCCACTTTTCTAAGCTCTCCATCCACTACCCATTTCAAGGTAAGCTCTCAAAGCTTGTAGACTTAGCTAATCTCCTTCCTTTGGCTTAAAAATGGATTAGAGAAGCTCACCCAACCCATTTGCATTCATTTTTGTAGAAAGATTTTGGGTTGTGAAGCTTTCCCCCAAGTTTGAGCTTAAAGAGGGTTTTCCCCAAATTTTCTTCTTCTTTATTTTTGTCAAGCTCTTCATCAATGCAAGTAGATATTTATATTTATGCTTGATATGTTTGTCTTCATCAATGCAAGTAGATATTTATATTGATGCTTAGACAACCTCTTGCTCATTTGTATTCTTTTTGTATGGAAAACATGATAATTGGATATAGATGTTGATTTGAATGTGATTTTGATTTGAATGGGATGGATATTGGTTTGAATGGACTTGATGAGAGGGGTTATGGATGTATGTGGAGAGGGCAAGGCCCTATTTTTCCTTGTTTGCAGGTGTGAATGGAGGAAGGGAGTGAATATCCGCATTTCTGAACCAAGACAGAATGCTGATAGTGAATTATGTAGCTTCGCAGTTAGCCAAAATTGGTTTCGGTTAGTTATGAAGGCCCCGCGTGGTTAACCACGAGGTAACCGTAAGGTAACCGTGGAAGTCCTGCCTTTAGCCATTTGTTCTAAGGTTAGCTCACGGTCAGCTAGCAGCTAGCCGACCTACTGTTCAGTGACCTGGCAGTTTCTTTTTCAGAGAGCAACATTTTTGTAGCCTTTCACAGGCGGTCACCTCCGCGGCTAACCGAATTGGTCGGTTAGCCACCAGTGTTGTTATTTCAGTTTGATTTCCTTTTGGAACAAGGGATTTTCTTCTCTAGTTTGATGACCTAGGTGGGGCCCTTGGTTATATCTTTGATGCCAAGACTTGATACGAAGAATATTTTGAGCCGACGATTCCTCATAGTTATTCCGGTTTTCTCAGGTTTAAAGTTATCTCAATCTTAAACGATACTGGACAACAGGATACCCTCCTTTATATCTATACACGAAGACTATTTGTTCAGGTATCGCAAGCCCAAGCCCTTTTCGTTGACTGAGCAGGGTTGTACAAGGCTTCGGGAATAACAACTGACTTAGGATTGATTGTTTATCGCTTCTGATTCTGAGTTGCACCGTTTGGTACTTATCTACATGTAACAAACATGTTCATTAGCTTTGTTCACTTTGATTTGTTTAGGATCACATTGAGAACTTAGATGATGGACTTAGGATCCTTTTTGATTTTTCGTTTGTTCTGAGGTTTGTTTGAGGTATTGAGGCTAGAGGGCTTTGAATGTAAGGCTTGAAGAGAACTACTATTTGTTGATACCAAAAATGCCACTTTGCCTCTTCACACATTCTCAACATCAACAAGCCATATGGAGCCGCATACTACTACAAACAAGCAATGTCACTTCAAGCATCAAATCTTGTCAGAATCAAACAAAAACTACAAGATCCTTCAAAACAGTCAAAAGCGGGGTACACATGAAGTTTCGGGCCATTCCAGCATCATTTGGTCTAACTTCACTCCTCCGGCAGCTGAACAGGCGCTCCTAGGGGCGACAGTATCGAAGACGTCAAAACTTCGATCAAAGCCTACGGATGGTCCCAAAATACCTCCAAAAGGCTCCATGTCAAATTTTAAGTCAAACCGACAACGTTTGACCCTCCATCAACCCTTAAGTAGTAGAATCAAGCCTCTTGGCGGTGAGAACCACCGAGGCAATCATTCATCAAACAAAGCACATGGGTGGCTTCAACATGCTTCCAAAGGGCTGCACGTCAAATTTTAGGTCCTTCCGACGACGTTTGACCTGACTTTGATGCTCAGAAATAAAATCAAGCCCCCCAGCGGCAGAGCTTCCCGGGATCATGACATCCAAATTGGAACTAATGGATCATCTCAAAATGACTTCTATAGGCTCCTCGTCAAATTTCAGGTCAATCAGACACCCGTTGACCGCACATCAAAGCGCAGCATCTCCCTCGCAACAAAATCAAGTCCACTGGCATCAGGACCCAACACGGCTCCAAAACTCAAACAAAAGCTTATGGTTGGTCTTGTCTACTACTCAGGAGGCTCCACCTCAAATTTCAGGTCATTCCGACATCGTTTGACCTACTTTGGCTTCTAACGACAAATCGGCAGCTCTGCGCGACAAAGTCTACGACTTTCTCGGAAAATCAGAAACTTTGCTCTCCGATATGCAAGGCTTCTCTTCAAGTCTTCTACAGGGAAATCAAGCAAAAACATGTACAAAAATGTCTATAAAAAATATCAAAAAAAAAAAGAATTGAAAAATCGAAGAAACGGCCGAAAGACGGTGACCAAAGGGAAAAAAAATCCCCCATGGTCGTCAGCAACCATAGCCCATGGTCTTCGGCGACCCTGGGTGCATGGTCGCCAACGACCCTGGAAACCCAGGTCGCCAGATTTTCGCCGAATGACCATTTTTCCAACCCTTTTTGTGTTTCAAAATTTCCGACCCCTGTGATTTTGCAAAATTCTGACTTTTGAGGCTTACAATCCGTCGATCTACATTAACATCACAGGTCCGCCGTCAAGAGCATCATGTCATCATTGATCGCTTCAAAATCACTAAACGGCCAACCAAGAAAATACACTTTCCGTCCGACTGATCGAAAAATCGACAAGAAAGATGTTACTGGCCCACCGGTATCAATCAGTGTCTGAAGTTGCGTTTCCATTCGACATCAAACAACATGTGGATCCATCGACAATCATCGCAAGAAGAATTTCAAAAGATGCGGTACGGCCCACAACTTTTCAAATGCCCTGGCGACTACTTAATGTTGTTAATTGACCCGTTTTATGACAAATAACTATGGTCATTAACTCATTATTTTAGACGGCCCAATCAGAATCAAGGAAAGAGGAGTTACAAATCAAAGCACTCATGGCATTAAAACCATGAAACTCCTCTCATCATGGAGATTAAAGGCGATTAAATGCTCATCATTCTCCATCGGTCAATCAAAAGCCAAGAAAAAGGAGTTACAAAATAAATGAATGATTAAATGCTCATCATTCTCCATCGGTCAATCAAAAGCCAAGAAAAAGGAGTTACAAAATAATTGAATTAGAACTTGTAACTCCTCACATCATGGAGCATCAATGCCATCAATTCTCCCATCATAGAGCATCAATGCCATCAATGCTCATAAACCCACCCCATGGCTACCAAAAGCCTATAAAAAGGGAGTCATTCCAAGAAGAACGGATCCAGAAATCCAAGAGCCAGACACACACACAGAGGAGAGAAATCCAAGAAGAAAAGATCCCTATTATTTTGAAGAAATTCTGCTGCAACAAACACCACAAGGTGATTGAAGTCCCTTGGGGGGCCACCACCCAAGGCAAGGCCTTCTCTTTTTCTATCCAACAAGGCCTAGATACGGCTTTTCAGCCCGTCTACTCAGTTTTTTATTGGATATAGGCCCTCCTCTTGGTCTTTATCCTTTAAAAATCTGAAGTCCAAGGCAAGCCAAAAGAATCAAAGCATCTTACGTTCTCATCTGAAGGACGATGGCGAAGTCCATACATGACTTGCGACCATCGATCTAAACGCGTCCCCGCAATCTCCTAAGAAGTCAGAATTCATTTTCTGACTTTTCTATTGTATTTTGTATTTTTTCTAAAGAGACAAAAAAATCGCAATTCTTGTCTTTCATTATTGATGAGATTTGTACATAGCCTTCCACGGCAAAAACACCGCCTTTCACGGAAAACAAAGAAAAATCACCTTTTACGGCATTCAAAAAATCTTGTCTTTTTTCTAAAATATATGTGCAATGAAAAGTTAGAAAAAAAATTGATTTCCTTTTCTACTTATGAAGGTGGATCTTCAGATCACCATTTCTAAATTCCAAGTAGAATAAAAAATCTGGCATACCCGTACAAAATGTTGATGCCCACTCCTTTCCACTCTGCTAGCTTCTCGGTAGCCCTGGGACGGGCAGAGGAGAGAGTGGAAAACAAGTGCCGGGTCCATCACTATTGAAGTCTGTTTGAAGTTTAATTTGATCTGAAGAAAAGTAGTTTCTCTATTGTTTGATGAATCATGCTCACGCAAGAAAGCCTAACCCCTCACTGATATTTATTTAGGACTCTTTATGTCAGGCACTACTCAACTGTTAACATTCAACACAGCTAGGGCACCACCTGTGTGAGGACTTTGAATTTATAACCTTGAGGCAAGATTGGGCCAGAGCCCACGGGTCCAAGCCACATGAGCCAAAGAGGACCGTCTGCAGTTCGAGTTGGTGTAATGGACACCTATAGATGCCAATGGGGTATCGACTTTGAACATTTTAATTGAATGGTTATGATCCCAACTATTTATATCTCCATCTCAACTAAATGTGAGTAAGGAGGCAATGACACTATCCCGTGGTAATTAGCACATATGGAGCACCTATTTTGATAGATGTTTATGTTAGCCTGTTTTTTATTCTGATGATTTGCATTCTTATGATCTTGTCTATCGTTTACTCTCTTTAGTATTGCATATCTTTGGTGATTTATATATCTAGCTGCTTGCGGACCTTCGTGTCTGATGATGTTACTCTTAGTACATAGGTACCGAGCCCTTCTATCCCGAGGAGGAGACGACGGAAGAAGTTCAAACGGATCAGCCTAATGAATTCCTAGAGTATAGTACAGACAGCAATGTACAGCTGTATCAACCCCGTACACGAGTGCCCTCATGCCTTATGCTGGATTTAGATTCATCTTTTGATTCTTTTATATTTTGATTAGGCCCAAGTTTTGGTGTGGCCTATTGTTGTAAATAATACTTTTCTTTATTTTTTGCTAAGTTGCAAAATTGAATTGATAAAGGGAAAAAAAAAAGCCAAAAGAAAGAACAAAAGGGAACACCAACAGGAAAGGCAGCCCACTATCTCGAACTAGGATAGTGTTGATTACATAAAGCAAAGAAAGAATCTAAAGAGGAGTCAAAAAAAGAGGAAGTCATTTTACCAAGAGAGAAGGAGGCATCTGTCATGAAGAAATTGATAACAGCTTCTTGAGAAGGCTTCAAATTGCTATGGAGTATAAGGTCCCTGACCTTCCACAAACTAAACAGAGCAATCAGAAAGATAGCACCCAAGCCCTTTTTAGCATTAGAACAAGAACTGGCTGAGAGAGAGCTCCATCTAGAAGAGACAATGACCGCAGGAGGAGCACTGAAGTTTCCTTTGAGTTGAAACCATTCCCAAAAGAGCAAAGCAAAGGAGCAGAGGAAGAAAAGGCTAAAGGCTGACTCTTGGTGCTTGCCACAAAGGTAGCATGTAGACGACAGCTGAACACCAATGGACTGTGCCCAATCATTGGTGGGGAGTTTGTTGTGGAACAATTTCCAAACAAGACAAGCAATGGAGGGCTTGAGGAGACTGTTCCAGGCAAACTTGGACCAACTTCTGGGCTGGCCCCTGAGTCTAACTGAGTCCCAAGCAACAAAGAATGAAAGATGGCAAGAGTTATAGCTCGACATTATCACCTTATCTGGAACATTAGAGAGGGAGAAGTCCACCAAAAGAGAAGAAGAGAAGGAGACCACCTGCTGAGGGAAATATGTAGTTAAAATCTGCTGGGACTTGTTAAAAATGCCTTGAACTGTATCAAACTAGGGGAGGGAGACACCCAGAAATTGGTGCGCAATTGAAAGAGGACCATGCCATTTATCATGCCAAAAGCTAAGATTTCTCCCATCTCCCAAATTCCAGTGACTGTTTTGAAAAAGGAAGTGAGAAAGGAAGTGAGATATCCTCTTGATATGCCTCTAAATATAGGAGCCTGAGAGTAATGAGAAAACCCTTTGAAATATTTAGCTTTGGACCAAGAAGCCCACAGAGAGGAGAAAGAGAGGGCTGCCCAACCTAAACGGACCAAACTGGTATTGATTAAATCTTGCAGCCTATGAAAACCCAGACCACCTTCTAACTTAGGGAGACAAACTGTTTGCCAGCTAATGAGACTTCTCTTAACTTGAAGAGACCCTCCTGACCAAAGGAAATTCCTCATCCATTTCTCCATGAATTTGCAAATCGACTTCAGGATGAGAAGCACAAGTAACACATGAGTAGGAAGGCTTTGGAGGACATGCTTAACCAAAATCACCCGCACCGCAAAGGAAAGCATCTTGCATTTCTAGCCAACCAATCTTTTCCTAAAAGAAGCCTTTAAACTATCAAAATATATAGCTTTAGGACTACCAATAAAGAGAGGGACATCAAGGTATATCACTAGAAAAAAGCTTGAGGAATGTCAAACCTCCTTGAGATCCTGTTTTTGAAAGATTGCCTGCTATTACCAAAAAGCACCTTACTCTTTCCCATATTGAAGTGTTGAGTAGCTGCCAATTGATAGGAATTCAAGACTCGTTTGATAGCCTTGATACTACTAAGCGTTGCTTGGAAGAAGAGAAGAATATCATCAGCAAACAACAAGTGACAGATAGAAAGAGAAGAGGAAGCTCTGTAGATCAGAGTGATTTTCTGTAGGCTAACCAGCTTCACTATATTTAAACTGAGGATTTCTTCCGCTAGGATAAAAAGGTAAGGAGAAAGAGGATCACCCTGTCTAAGACCACACTCCAAAGCAAAATAGCCAGCAGGCTCTCTATTTACAAGAACCAAGCATTTTGGAGTAGAAACACATTCTTTAATGAGAGATATCCAAGCACTGCTAAAACCAAAAAATTCCAACACTCTAAATAGATAGGACCAATTTAATTTGTCAAAAGCTTTGGAAATATCCAAGTTAAGACAAATACCTTTACCATTAGCTCCCTTTTGAAGTTTCTGAGTCAACTCATGCCCCAAAGCTATGTGATCCTGCATCTTTCTCTTCTTAAGGAAGGCAACTTGATGATTGGAAATGAGAGCCAGAAGAACGGAGGCCAGCCTTGAAGCAAGGATCTTAGAGGAAACTTTGTATATGAAATTGAGCAAACTTATAGGGTGATAGTCTCCAAAAGAAGGAGCAGCAACTTTAGGAATAAGCGAGAGAAGAAAAGAGTTTGAAGCCTTCCACATCTTTTTAGAGCTGAAAAAATTCTAAACAGCAGCTATAACAGAAGCACCCACTATATCCCAGCAGTGACAGAAAAAGGTCCCCGAAAAGCCATCAGGACTGGGTGAACTGGACCTTTTGAGGCTGAAAACAGTAGCTCTGATTTCTTCATTCGAGGGGATGGATTGAAGCAAAAACATTCTGAACTGTAGATATCCGCCCACTGTTGACTTGGAAGAGCATAGGATCCCACTTCCTAGGGGAAGACTTATAAGCATCTAAGAAGAATTCAACAGCTGCATCTTTGATTAGAAGGTGATCCTCCCGAATATTTCCTTTGTAATCAATCTTTTTAATATGATTCATGGATCCTCTAACTTTTGCTGCTAGATGGAAAAAACTAGTATTCCTATCTCCTTCCTTCAACCAATTTATCCTAACTTTCTGCTTCCAGTGGGTTTCTTTAGCTGAAGTAGATTTTGGAGAGAGCTTCTGGCTATCCTGAGAATAGCATTAGTTGAGTCAAGAGGGTCTGCATCCATACTAGCTTGCAAATTCAGAATGGAGGATTCTGCTACAGAGATATTAGTTTTGAAGTTTCCGAAAACTTCCTCGTTCCAAGACCTGAGGATGGTTTTCAGAGACTTGAGCTTCTTCCAGAGAATAAACCGAGGATTGCCATAGGTAGAAATACTCCACTCCTTAGCCACCAAGTCCTTGAAACTAGGATGCCCGATCCACATTTCATAAAATTTGAAGGGGATATATTTAGCAATAATGGGAGGCCGACTGGAAAGAAGGATTGGACAGTGATCAAAATTTTGTCTAACTAAATGTTGAAGGAATGAGTCTGGGAAGGAGAAAGTCCTAGCTTGATTGATGAGGGACCGATCTAACCTAGTTGCAACATAGGAGTTCCCTTGCGTATTGTTAGACCAAGTAAATTGGTTTCCAGATAAGCTTATATTCAGAAGCCCAGAGGAAGCAATCTTGTTGTTGAAGTTAGAAGTAGCAGGGGAGTAGATGGGATGAATACTGAGCCTTTCAGATGCTGAAGAAATAGCATTGAAGTCGCCAATTACTCCCCAGGGAGTCTGGTTAGGAAAAGAGGGGGATATAAGATATTGCTAAAGTAATCTTCTTTGGACGAAGGAAGTGGAAGCATAAATGCCAGTAATGAAAACAGTTGACCCATTAAAGGAGGAATTGAGGGAAACAGTAAGGTGTTGAGCTGAGTGGTCAACCATAGAAAAAGAGGCATTGGGAGAACTTTTAGTTAAGCACCATATGAAAGGAGGAGCAGAGGATTGGGAGGTATTAGAGAAAAAGGAGGAAAAGCCAAGGGGTTTTAGCTTTTGAGAAAGGGCTTGGGAAGAAGGAGTTTTAGGTTCAGAGAGAATGATGATCTCAAGGGAATGGGATTTAACCAGGAAGAGAAGAGATCTGGAGGTTGGGGCATTTGCTATACCCCTACAATTCCATTAGAGAGGTTTAAACATGGAGAGAGGGTGAAGAGTTGGGGCCGGATGTGGGTTTAAGAGAGGAGTTGTCCTGTATTTCCTTGTATTTCTTTTTCCCTTTTGTTTTCTTTTTTCTTTTTTAGGGGCAAGGTAGCAGAGGCAAAATCAGCAGAAGAGGGGGACCAGATTAGAGTTTGGGGATTGGCTTTGGAGGGAGGCATTATGGGTTGGGATTTCGGAGAGGATGTCGTAGTCCGAATGTTGAGATTAAAAGATAGGTTATTGGAGATGTCTGCCAATGCACTGCTGACAAGGGGAGGAGAAATAGGCTTAAGGGGAGTAATGTATGTATGATCTGGAAAAGGAAAAAAATCAAACAGGGTAGCTTTCTCCAGTACAGATAAGTCGTGAAGATCAACTACAGAGGATGTAAGGGAGTGAATGTCCTCCACACAAATTAACTCTAGAGCTGCAGGGCAAGATTCCGCTACTGGATGGAGTGTTTCTACTGCCAAATGAGTAGGCATAACTTCTGGAGAGGAATGGGGAGAGGACTCAGTTGCTAGGGGCTTGTGATTAGCCGCTGGAGCAGTTTGAAGAATACTAGGACTAGCATTGCGAGGAGGAGGCAGCTTGAGCCCAAACTTTTCCTTTCTGTTGTGAACCTGATACAATCCATCTCCACGACCATAGCCAAGACAAGAGGAACAAGTTAAGTTTTCATAGCTAATTTCCACTTCCACCTGAAAAACACCTGCCAAATCTACTAACACAGATGAGGGCTTTCATTTTTTGAGGTCTAGGTTGACACAAATCCTAGCGTAGGAAAAGAATCTTTGGGATGCAGTAATTTCATCTACCATAATGGGGTTACCAATAAAGTTGGCTATGGAGAAGAGGATGTGTTCATTCCAACAGTGAAAGGGTAACCATTTGAGCCTGATCCAAATTGGAGCTAGAGAAGGCCAGGTGAAAGAATCCATACCTGGAGACAAAGGTAGAAGATGAAGCTTTCTTAAACCAAGGGAGAGAGGGGAGGACGAGAGTAGAGAGTCACTCTCTTAAGGACTATGAAATCTAAAGATAAAGTATCCCTTATCGGTTAGGAAAATCAAGCTCCTGATGGGGAGATTCCAGGATTGGTGAGTGTGCTGCTCCACCCATTCCAGGGAAGGTCTTCTCCCTTCAAATCTTCCAATAGCTACAAAGGTGAAAGACTCCTTACTAGATGAGATCATGTCATTTGGGATTTGGATAGAGGTTTTCCCATCGATCCAAGATGTAGAGGGGCAGCGATTGAGGAGGGGCTAAGGACGGTTGAGAGAGAAGAGAGGCATATGATCTAGAGGAAAAAAGGGTTTTATTAGTGCTGCTCTGAGCCTTAAGCAATAGGCCGGCTGAGAGCTTGTGTAATTAATCTACAAAGAGATTTTGTAGGGGAAGGCCAGAGGAAAGCGACTCTACCTTCAGAATGTCAAGAACTTCTTAGGCCAAGATGGGACACTTCGTTGAGATGTGGAATCCGAAGAGTGATTGGGGGAGAGGGGATCATGAATGGGAGGAGAGGGCTGAGAGACGGTGAAGGTCTGGGGGACAGGGGACCCCTGAATCATCGTCACTGTCTTTCAGCCTACTGTCTTCTAAAAAAAAAGTTAATAGAATCCCTAAATGGTCATCAATGAATCTCCTTTTTTATAGAAAATAAATACCTCAAACAACACTCTAGAAAATAAAATCCCAGAAAAGCTATAATCTCATCTAAATTTCTGAATATAATACTTTTGTTAAGTATCTTAAAGTTGAACTTTAAATAATATATTCAGTATTTTATCTTCAACTATACATCTTTAAGATACTACTTATATTTATAAAGCGTCCGCTTTTTATTATATGTATTTGAGGGAACTTTACACTTCACAGCGGTCTTCGATCCAAATGGGACATGATTGGAGCTAGATTGCATTTGATTAATGTAGGAAAATTTTTAATTGGCCCTAATCTTACGCATAACCATGATTTCACTTATGGGGGCTTGACACAAACTTCCAACCAGATTTTAAGAGTACTAGTAGATCTTCCAAGTAATTAAGATAGAGTACCAAATTTGTTGGGAAGATTATATCTTAGGATTGGAGATAAGTATGGGTCAGATGCTATGAGATATTTATAAAGCTAGTAAACATTTTCTGAAGTGAGCTTTTTTTTTTTCTAGTTGTACAACTGCTTTACGATTTTCTTCAAAAAGGGCTACTGTTTCTTTCATGAAAGCAGCCCAATGAGGGCATGATATAATGGATTAAACCATTTAAACCAGAGTTAGACGGTGACCTAGCTTGGTGTTATATTGTTTTTTTTTTTTTCTTTTTTTTTGTTTTTCAGCTTGTTGTCTTCTCTAGTTCACCAATAATTTTGCTGTCTACACGAAAATCTGACCTACAAAACTGTTGTTAAACCAGTCAAACAAACTGTGCAGTTGTAGTCTTATTTCATGATCTTTGTGACTGCATCGGTGGTGTGAGACCTTTTCTCCCCGCCAAAGAAAGGGATTGGGCATATTTCTCCATCTTCACATCCTATTACTACATATTTATGATGTTTTCCTTTTTATTTAATTCCATGCTGCTCTTAGTACATTCTTCTTCCCTGAACACTGGATTGTTGCACTGCAGTTATCATCTTCATTCGATCCTATCAGGAGCCACGAACTTTGTAACTCCACATAACACCGTATCTTTCCTCACCGATCCAACTAATGTATCTTGAACAACAGGCTACAATCAAGAGCCTTATTTGAATCCATCTAACACAACTGTTCAGTTAAAACTAAAGAGATCATGGAGGACCAGGGCCCATTTTGAGCTTCAAGTCAACTTCCCCAAAGGCTCATTTTTCTTTTAAAATAAATTTTAAAAAAAACCTGCAGCAATTTAACCTGTCAGGAACTAATTCAAATCATGTGTCTCAAACTGCAGCAGGGTTTAGAACATCTTGTGTTAATTAGTTATTAATTAATTACTAGTTACTGATTCACAAATCCAGCCTCGCAAACTAGAAGTGGGCCGTGATTGGATTGGAACAGAGTGAATTGAGTATTTTGATAATCGGAAATTAGTATATTACAGACAACAGAATCCAATTTGGGTGATGGATGAACTATTGTTTGGTACGATAAGATCCAACACCGCTCACTTTGAGACCAAAGCAAGAACAATATCATGACAGTGGTGACACTTCTGAGCCACTGGGGTCCTTTTGACATTACAAAGTTGTGAATGTCCATTGTTGAGTGCTTAGAATATTTGCAAGGTCATGTTAGGAAGGATACATCCAATTTCAAAGCTGATATGAGACAGATTCTGGCAAAGTTGATTATAGTTACTAATGCTGAATTAATGTTAATCTGTAAGTAGATCATAAACCGGCTTGAGTCAGATGTGAGTCGGAATTAATTTGGGTTAAACCCACATTGACTAAGACCATGCAATTGTTGACTTAATTGGCTAGACTCCTTTATAAGTAGATCCACCAGTGTAGATACTGAGCGCTTCTCAAGATTGTAATGGTATTGGTCTCCCTGAGAGAAGGCATAAAATTCTTCAGTGTCCATGACAAGCCCTGCATTTTATTTTTTTTGCTTAAAAGATGATTTTATTTAGAAAGGATTGAGGATCCGTAGAGTTCTGTTACAGTGCATTAGAGGCGTAACCGCCTGACTAGCTAGGAGGCTGAGAAGAGAAAGAAATGCAAAAGCAAGCCTGGCACACAACCAGAAACAAAAGAAGTAACAAAAACGTCTCAGAACGCCCATAAGCAAAGTGGTAGATGCTATCATAGTCTGGTCCATATTCATGATGTTTGGCCGGCACCAGAGATCGGGACGGTAACTGTACTGACTACTGCCGTACCAGTGTGGATGGTACCCATATTGTCCAATTCCAGGCCATTAGGATGGCTTTGTTGAGTAGCTTTGGCTGGTTGGTTCACTGGCACTAACGATTGTGATTGGTAGAAGGAGACGGTGTACTCTCTTGCCCTTGTTTTGTCTGCCTGGAAAGATTGATTAATATGTGGAGGGAAAGCAGACATAACTAGATTTGCCGACCGTTTACAGTTATTGATGGTCCATTGCTTGAACTTGGTCTACAGATGCATTGTCCTACGCCAAAGAGACATCATGTTCCAGTTGAGTTGGCTTGAGTTGCGGATATTTGTAATAAGTATCTTGCAATCCCCCTTCAATCTGGAGTGGGGTGGAAGCGAACCGAAGGAGGTGGATGAGTCCTCTTTCCAAGGCCAATAACTCTGCTTCTAGAGGGTGAGCTGCCTGCACCTTATAGTTATAAGCCACAATTAGAGCCCCATTCGAGTCCCGTGCCAGTCCCCCAATACCAGCGGATCCAGTATTCCCACTGAACCCACCATCAAAATTTAACTTCAGCCAGCCTGGTGGCGGAGGCAGCCATCCATCGATAGTGAGGGAGAGAGTGCTTCCCGACCCTGCATACAAATGACACAAATTCCATTCAAATAAAGACTTGACAGTTTGACTGATAACATGCAGAGGATGGATTGGATGATGGCTTGAGTTTCTGGACTTCCAAAGATACCAAAAGAGTGTGATTGCCAATCTACGGTTATGTGCTAATGCATCATACCAGAACCAGTGATTGAGGGACGGGGAGGAGGCTGGTCGGGGGGATTGTGGGGGGGGTAGAGAAAACCATAGGCTTTGAGCAAACGAGCACCTGACTAGCAAATGTTCGACGGTCTCCTCCATGCGACACATCGGGCATAAAGGGTTGATAGAGTTGTCCCAACGATTTAGTCGCGCCCTCGTTGGAAGCTTGTTTAGCAGAACACGCCAAGCAAAGAGTTGTAGTTTTGGCCACACCTCCAGCTTCCATAACATTTTCCATGGAAAACTTGGGCCTATCAACCGCTGTTACAAGTGTTTAAAGATTTCCTAGAAGGAACATGTATCAACCGGTTCATCGCGCTAGCATCAAATATCCGACTGGCCCATATGCAATTGAGATATAGCGTGTACCAAGTCAGGGGACCATAGCCTCTGCAGAAGACGCATATTCCACCTAGGCCCTGTCGGGCCCTGCTCTATTAGATCTGCCACCAATCTTGGTAGTGAATCCTCCATGGCCACGCCCTGCATGGAGATGGGTGCTGCAGACCGAAGGAATCCCCAAAGACGACGAAAACCAGGGACCCAGTCATCATCTAAAGCACTGATCTGTCTACCATCCCCAACGACCCATCTCTGGTTGTCTAGAATGATAGGATGGAGCTTCAGCATAGCTTTCCAGAGTGTAGAATCTGACCTGAGAGCAATACATGTGGAGAATGTGGAAGTACGCAAATATTTCTAGTGGAGTAGTCTGCTCCACCAACCCATTGGCTGAGTTAGAAAACACCAGATCCAGTGTCCAAGGGCTGCGTCGTTTTGTGTACTGACGTCCCAAACCCCCAGGCCTCCTGTAACATCCTGAAATTCCAAGCTTGTAATTAGTTTAGTTAATTGTGTTTTTAGATAATTAAGCTCGTTTATAAGCCAAAGAGGTCCGATTAATCTTTAGGGTCGAGCGTGCGAAGTTGGGTTGAGATCCGAGCCCATTTGGATACAGTAGGGGTGTGTGTCGCTATTTCCGGAAAGTTCCAAGGGCTTTTTAGTATTTTCTACTTTTTGATATTTTGACACCATCGGGTAGATTACCTAATTTTCCAGACTTTGTCCTTCTGTTGCATCTTGATCCGGACTCTCAAACCCGACCCAAAACCTGACCTGACCCATACCCATCCAAGCCCATTTTATTAATTCCCATCTCATCCCATCATGCCTCACCCCATCTAATCCACATGTAAAACCCCCACCCCATCTCACTTTCCCCATTTTCCTTTCACTTTCCCCATTTTCCTTTATTAGGTCAAACCCCTCTCCCTCTTCTCATTCCACTCCACCCAGCAGCCCCCATTTCTCTCATTCTCTCTCTCGTTCGTTCTCCCTCCCTCACGACGTGCTGCCACAGTCGCCGGACACGCCGCCGCCACCACCATGACCAAGCCTCTCTCTTCTCCCCTCTCTTCTCCCTTCTCTACTCATCTCATCTCATCTCTCATCCATCTCTCTCCCTCTTCCCAGCACCTCACTGCCCCCACCGTCCCGGCATCACCACTGTCACCGTCGGCGACCAGCACCATCACCGTCGGCCACCACCATCTCCGGCAACCCACTCCATCTCATTCTCTCTGTTTTTCCCCCATTTTTCCCCTCCACTGTTCATTTCTTTCTTTCCTTGTTTCTTTCTTTCCTTCTATGTTTTCTTCCTTCTTCACTCATCTCTCCCTCCACCCTCCTTGCTACCACGTGATTGAGCTCCCCCCACCCATCTCACCATTTCTTTCTCTCTTCATTCTCTCTCTCTAACTCACCCATCTCACCCATCTCATTCTATCTCTTACTTTCTTTCTCTCACTCACTCCACTCATTATCCACGTGAGTAATACCACCCACATCCATTTCATTTTCCCTCACCTCACTCCACTCATTGTCAACATCAGTTGACTTTCTCCCCCACCCATCTCACCATGTCATCATCTCTTTCTCTCTCTAATTCATTCTCTCTTTATTCTCTCTCTTTCTTTCTCCATTCTTTCTTTGTTTGCCTCCTTCCTTTTCCTTGACAATGGACCACCATGACCCTCCATCACCACTAACCAGCAGGCCACTGATCAAGTGGACCCCACAACCTCCGATGATCTCCATCATCTCCGCGTGGACCCCACGAGCATCTCATCCTCAATTTGCAAGCCACCACTCCATCCACCCATCTCTTTGATAAGCTCTTCTTCCACTTAGGTGTAGTAGTGTGTTAGATAGCTAAGAGCTTCCCTTTCTTTTGGTTTATATTTTAATTTAGTTTTATTTTGCTAATTACCCCCTTAGGTTTGGTTTGTTGAGCTATGGAGCTAGGATTTGTGGATTTGTGCAATTTCGACGAAAGTCAAGTAGATATATATATATATATATGCTTAGATATGTTTGTCTCTCCTTTGATTCGATGATTTAATGATGATTTAGATGACCACATGCTCATTGATGTCCTTGATTTTGGAAAACATGATAATTATGTTTAATTATTTAATGAAATGGATTCTTAATCGGATATTAGATGATGGACTTGATGAGAGGGGTATGGATATATGTGGAGAGGGCAATGCCCTATTCTTTTGTTTGCAGGATTAGAATGGAAGGGTTAGGCCCTTGATATTGACTGATTACATGTTCTGGGATTTTAGAAAGGGGTTTCTACCCTTTGCGGTTGATCGGCCAAGGGGACCGGGTCGACCGGCCATACAGTCAGGCTCTCTAGAGCCTGATGAAGCACACTATGCACATCATTTGTTTACAACTTTCGGTCGACCGGACTGGGTCAGGTTGACCGGGTACTCTGTGTGGGATGTCGACCGGCCAAGGGCTAGGTTGACCGGATGAACTGTGGCACCTTTTGAAATGGGCCTTTTAGACCCTATCTTGTATGGACTTAGGTGGAACTTCAGCTACCCTTTTTGGACTCATTTGATTATATGTGAAGATGTTTTGAGCCGACGTCTTTCTCAGTTATTCCGATTGCATCGGTTTTCAACATAACTCAATCTTGAACGGTACGGGACAACGGGATACCCTCCTTATATCTATGCATGAATATTGTTTGTTTGAGTATCGCGAACGCTATTTCCCTTCGTTGACTGAGTATGGTTGTACGATGCTTCGGGATTAACATTGTACTTAGAATTGGATTGTCTATCGCTTATGATTCTGAATCGTACCGTCTGGTACTATCTACATGTAACGAACATGTTCATTAGCTCCGTTTGCTTTACTTTGTTTGGGGATCACATTGCCTAGATAATGGACTTAGGATCCCGTTTGATGTTTCATTTGTTTTGTCGTTTGTTTTGAGGTATGGTTGAAGTGTTGAGGGTAGGGGGCTTTGATTGTAAGGCTTGAAGAGAACTACTATTGAAGTTTGTTTGAAATTTGATTTGATTTGAAATGAAGTAGTTTCTCTAATGTTGTTGAATCTTGTTCGCGCAAGAAAGCCTAGCCCTCACTGATCGTCTATTTAGGATTCTTTGTATCAGGCACCACATGTGAGGATTCTGAAATTATGACCTTGAGGCAAGATTGGGCCAGAGCCCACGGGGCCCAAGCCGCATGAGCCAACAGGTCATTGTGGCAAGATTGGGCCAGAGCCCACGGTGCCAGAGCCGCATGAGCCAACAGGTCATTGAGGCAAGATTGGGCCAGACCCCACGGGGCCCGAGCCACATGAGCCAATAGAGGACCAACCTTGAGGTAAAATTGGATGCGCTTGGGCCAAGTCCTCTGGTCGAGTAGCCCATGAGCCAACAGATGACCAACCTTGAGGTAAGATTGGATGCGCTTGGGCAAGGTCCTCTAGTCAAGTAGCCCATGAGCCCAAGAAGACTGTCTGCAAATCGGATTTAGTGTAATGGACACCACTTAAAATACTTTGATTGAAGGGTTATGATCCCAAACTATTTATATCTCCACCACAACTCAATGGGAGTAGGGAGGGCAATGACACTATCTTGTGGTAATTAGCACATGTGGACTGCCTATCTTGCTTGATGTTTATATTAGATTGATATTGATTTGAATGCTATGCACTTCTTACGATCAGGATGCTATGCATGTCTTATGATCTTGTCTATCGTTTACTTTGATTCATTCTGCATATCTATTGATGTTTTATATTTATATCTGCCTGCCGACCGTCATGTCTAATGCTACTCTTGGTGCATAGCTACCTGGTACATTTACCTTTGGGAAAGTGGAGGCGTCGCTTCAGGCAGTTTAACCTGATGGTGAGTACGAGTTGTGTGTCGACGGTATTGTCATCGTGACCAACACACGAGTGCCTTCATACTTTGGTTAGTTCGTATTTATTCTCTTTTGGCTTAAGTTTTGTTAGAAGTCATTAATTAATACACTTTTGTTATCTTTTGCTAAACTTTAATTATAGAAAAGAAAGATGTGCATACTCTGAAATGTTATATTGTACCATTTATTTAATTATGATATTCCGCTATGTTTTGTGGTTATCGAAGAAATATTTATACCTCACCGCGGACTTGATCCTATGGGACATGATTGGGGCCAGGTTGCATTTGATTAATGTTGGACAAATTTTAATTGGCCCTAATCTCATGCATAACCCTTGTTTTACTTTTGGGGGCGTGACACCTCCATCAACAACAGGCCTTGTGACTGTCTGCCATGCCACCGGAGTCCAGGCAGGGCGCTCTTCAGATCCACTCCATAAAAATTGAGATTGAGTAGAGGTTAAATACTGTTTTTCTCGCTTCTAAAGAATTTTAAATGTTAGCCAATAGAGAGGAATAGCCGTCAGAGCAACGCGGAGTAGGGTACACCGCCCAGCGAGTGAGAGGGCCTTTCCCTTCCAAATAATCAGCCTCTTCCGGAATTTGTCCCGTAATCTCACCCCGTTGTCGGCCCTTGTCTGTTTAGGCCCACTGTCTCCCCGAGATAGGTGAAGGAGGAAGCAACTAAGTTGATACCCAGCTCCGCCTGAACCGCACAGGACACTCGATAGTCTGTGCCAGTGCTAAAAATAAGGGTAGACTTTCCTGGGTGTAAATGTTGGCCCGCCTCCGCACCATAGGAAAGTAGTAGGTTTTTAACCTGATTCGCTGGCCTACCAGATGCCTTGATAAATATCAAGGTATCATCAGCAAATTGTAAGATCGGAATCTTCTCACCGCGAGGCACTAGGGCCGGAAAAAAGTGTGGGTGTCGCGTAGCCAAATTAGCAGCAGCTCGGGCTAGTGCCTCACTGCACAAGATAAAGAGGTAAGGTGATATAGGGTCACCTTGACGGAGGCCTTGACTGGGGGTGATAGGTCCAGTGTATGAGCCATTGACAGCCACCTTGTACACAACTGAGGTGACACAAGTCATGATGCGTTCGATGAAAACATCTGCAAAACCATGACTCTGTAGACAGGCCCGGAGAAAGTCCCAGGATATATTATCATAAGCTTTCTTGATATCCAACTTGATGGCACAATACTTTTTTTTTCTGCCACTGGCACTCATCATGTGAAGCAGCTCCTTAGCTATGATGATATGTTCCGCAGAACGCTTGCCAGGTAAGAAAGCACCTTGGCACTCAGAATGCAGTGATGTAGCAACGGTCGCAGCCGTTGCACCAAGATCTTGGAGATTATTTTGTACCTCACATTACACAGAATGATAGGTCTAAATTCATCTAGATGGATGGCCCCCTAAGATTTGGGAATTAAGGTAATACAAGTTTCATTGGCTTGGGTATCAAGAAACCCATGATTAAAAAATGAACGAACGATGAGTTCTACATCAGCACACACCAAGGACCAGAAACGTTGGTAGAACAATGCATTATAGCCGTCCGGTCCGGGCGCCTTCTCCGAGTGAATGGAGAAAACCGCCTCCCTAATCTCCTCAACAGTTGGAACTGCCGAGAGTATGAGGTTATCAGCTTCGGAGATACTCTGAGGGATTCCAGCAGCCAAAGTGTGTCTCGGCTGCATATTCGTGCATGAGAAGACTTTGGAAAAGTAGTCTTGGCACAATTGCAGGAGGCCCTGGGGTGAAGTAACCTGCTGACCTGAATCATTGAGAAGATAAAGGATGTGATTACATTTAAAATTTTGTTTTGCCATCCTGTGAAAGAACTTTGTGTTACGGTCACCCACACGGAGCCACATCACTCTTGAGCGCTGTTTCCAAAAAATTTCATGCTGTAACCGTTTACGGGAATATTCTTGCTGTAGTTCAAATTCCAAAGCTGAAAGAAAATCAGAGGTGTGATAATTGGCACTGGAATGTACACCCCCTATTCTCCGTTCCAGTGATCTCAAATCAGCCGAAATGGAGCCAAAAGTATTCTTGCGCCAGTCAGTAAGAGTGGACTCGAGCAAGTGTAATTTGGAGGGTAGGGTGTAATGAACAAGCCCTGCATTTTATCAGGTGTAAAAACTACTGTGATTCTGTAAAGCATTTGCCATCATTCATAGGCATAAACCACAACCCATCTAGCTGGGGTGGTTGAGTGCTAGAAACCAGTGTTTTCAAAGCGTTGGAGCTATCGCTTTATGGATCGCTTCAGGTGGTCCCTTAAACGCCTCAGTTTAACACTGAAGAATGCATATTTCAAGCGTACATCCCAGATGAAGCGTACACTTCAATCACACTCCATATCTTAATGGAGCAAGTTATAGATTAGATGAAGCCTCAAGACTCCATCCCTTAGACCCAAAATGCAATTCAGGCTGGGGTTGCTCGGACTCGGGCTTATACCTGGATCTTGAAACCCTAGTATAAGGCTAAGGCCTATTTCATCTCTCTTCATTTTTCTTTATCTAGTCTACCTAGACGTCTAGACAGCCTAGTTGTCTGCCATCATCCCCTCATCTCTCCTACATGCATTCAACATTGAAGTGGTAGCGGTATCTCCCTCTCCCTCTCCCCCTACATGCACGGAGTCACAGTGCAAGCCAGGCATGTGGGGCCTACCTCGGGCCCACCTAGGATTGGGGCCTAGGATTGGAGTCCCTTTTTTTGTGGGGAGTGGGGTTGGGTGGTTTTCTTTTTTTTTTTTCTTTTGGGAGTGGGGGCCGGGATATATTAAGATATGGGTGTGCCCCATCTACCTACAAATTTGCGGCCCACTCAATCATCCTATCATCTTTATCCAGGACCCACAAGATTAACAGTGTACGGTCCATTTGCATGAGTATGCAGTTGATTTGTGAGGCATAGTCCATTCGCATAGGTGTAAAACCCATAGGAATCCTCTAATATAGAAAGTCTCGGTTTTTGGTCGGTTTGGATTAACCAAACAGTGGGCTCCATGGCCACGTGGCCACCATTTGACCATTGCACAGGTGATAGCCAGCGTGTGTCATAGTTATCAGGTGTTTTCGGTGCAAATTCAACCCCTCCCCCTCCCCCCCCCCCCAAAAAAAAAAAAAAAAAAAAGAAAAAACACAAAAAAAAAAAAAAAAGGTAGTTGGGTATTGTTGCTCTAAAAAATGCTGCTTATGATGGGTGACATTGTGTTATTCCATCTCAACTCTCTAAATTTGTTTATCCATCATTTTTTTGACATGTGCATTTCATCTCTTTGTTGGGTTTGATTAATCATGATGGGCATGGAGTTGAAGGGTTGAAGGATATACATATATTTAAAGGAAGTTGGAGTTGTACATAGAAAAGGAAGTTGGGGTTGTACATTGAAAATAATTTTGTAATGGAAATGGAAGTTGGATGTGTAATGGTTTTGTAATTGTACATGAGTCTTTAATTGGTATTTTTTATTGAGTATTGTACACATTACTGAATTTAGTCTCAATTGAATCATGAAACGGAAATGGGCCTTTTGGCTTAAATGAAAAGATCTGTAGATCAAAATTGTAGTAAGCTATTTATGTTAGAATCGATGATGGTGTGTTTCCTTTTTCTTTTTCCTTTTTTTTTATTTTTTTATTTTCATTGGATGGGTTTGAATGTTGAAATGGTGGAATTTTCATTTTTTTTCATTGAATGGATTTGAATGTTGAACTAGTACCTGAAACAATAGATTTTTGGTTTTTCACTTAAAATTCAGGTGCATCCCAGCATTCAGTTTTTTTTTTTTTTTTTTTTTTTTTTTTCTCCCATACCCTTAGTGCTATATGGCTATAGCATTCAAAATCAAACATAATGAGTGTTTTGTACAGATTGCATAATATGATTGAACAAGCCAAAATCTACTAGGGAATAGGTCTTGAACATGCAGCAAACAACCTTCAATAACCATCAAATAAGTGTACACGCAGAAAACATGGTCGCAACATGCAATGAACCACCTTCAGCAACCTATACAGTTATACAATGGCAATATCTGGTAAAACAACCGTTAGCCAGAAATGTTCAAAATTCAACTTCATTCAGTTTGGGCACTGATACAAATAGAATTGTGACTATTACAACATCCCCAACCTAGTAATGTTCAAAACTCAACTTCATTCAATTTAGGTACTGATATATATATATATATATATATATATATATAACAACTGCGATTATTACGACATCCCTTACCAAGCAAAAAAGTAAAACAATTACAACATCCCTAATTTTGGCTTGCACTACTCAGAGATACAAAAACACCACTAGCAACACAGTCCTCAAAAGCCAATTGGATCCTCCACAGCCACTCCCACACATACAACCCAACCTGACCCACAACAGCAGTTTCCACTACAGTAAGAAATCTTCTATTTCTGCAAATGAACACTAGATCAAATACTCTTGGACCAATATAAATATACAATTCAACCACGTATTGTTACATACAGAATGAATCATATCCGTTTATGCACTTTTCTCACACACACATGATAGCCATTTCGCCCACTTAATCATCAGCATCACCCAGCAAGACCCAACTTATTCTACATCTCAATTCACATCTCCATGCCAACCACATGCCCCTTTCTCAATACAGCCCGTCATCTTCAAACTTCAAAAATTATCCTATCTACTACTACTCCACCAACAAAACCCATATAGAACTATCAAATCCAAACAATTTCCGCAAAACCCAACCAATCTCTGCAGCAACCAAAAAAAAAAACCAAAAAACCGCAAAAAAAAAAAAAAAAAAAAAATAGAAAAACGAAAATAGAAAAAAATGTTGAAGTCGATTGAAAGAGATCGGCCGAAAATGGTATGTCTAAATGCAATAGTTTCAGCAATTCTAACTCAAAATAAGGAAAACATTCCATTCACAAAATATGACAAAACCACACATGAAAATTCAAGAAACAACATCCGAACAATGAGAAATAACAAAATAGTTGAGATCCAAGCCGAATAACTCGCATAAAGGTGAGAACTTTAAAAATATGAGAAGACAATTTGATATTTGGCCGTGTCTTTATGGTGGGGTGACGAGATCTCGACTAGAGCTCTGCCTGAAATGGTTAAATGGGTGGTGTGGAAAAATCTGTCAAGTTTTGTTTTTTTAACTTTCATGGCTGCAAAAGAAGAGGAAGAGAGGATGGAGAAGGGGAGCTACTAGCATTTGGAGTTTGAAAAGCTCATCACTTATGCTAAATAACATGAAAGAGGAAGATCCCTCACAAAACCCCTCCACCGCAGACTCCTCAAGAGCGCATGGAATTTCTTTCTAGATCTTGGAGTGTCTCTGCATCAGAAATCTCTAAAGCTCTTGCAGAGGGAGGAGAGGAATCCGACGACTTGCGAAGGGAGGAATGTGGGGGCGATGGCGCAGAGGGAGGAGAAGAGGGCCGAAATGAAAGAGGAGGTCTTTTTTTTCTTTTTTCTTTTTTTTTTTTTTGTCGTTTCTGCCACCCTTAGGCGGATTTTATGCTGCACTTGAGCTGAGCAGAGCGCATATATATATATATATATATTCTAAGTTCAAGTTTAGGATAAAATTTTGTAAGCTCATATTTGTGGGGTCCATCTTTGGTCCATCCAAATGAACTAAACACATGACCCTCTAAATTACACATGTCCACCAGCTTTCAGTCAAATTCGTATTTACTAGACCGTTAAATCGGCTATGTATCGATCCGAATGGACTGTTGACCATTAACTTTTCGACCCATATGGAGATTAAAAAAATCACGGTTGGGGCTTATTTTTTTTTCAGAGAGGGGGATCACAAGGAGTCCTTGAAATCCCCTCATCCAATCCCCATTTGGGTCTCCAGGTAGGCCCCACTACACATTTGAGCTTACCTTATTATAAGCTAAAGTTTAGGAAAGCTAGCCCCTATATAAATATATATATATATATATATATGGAGATAAGGAGATGCTCCTATAAGTAATACTCACCTTACTATAAGAGATAAGGTGGGAGCCCTTACATCCATATCAAATGCCATCAACTTAAATGTGATGGCCCCCACCTTATCTCTCATAGTAAGGTGAGAGACGCTCTCACAGAAGCATCTCCCATATATATATATATATATTTATATAGATGCTCTTATGAAAAATGCTCTCACCTTACGATGAGAGATAAGGTAGGGGCCCTCACATTTAACTTGCTGGCATATAAATGTGAAGGCCCCAGCTTATTTTTATAATAAAGTGAAAGACGCTCTCACAGGAGCATCCCCTATATATATATATATATATATATTGCAAAAGGAGGCTGTCCTCTTGTTAATAAAAATACACCTTATTTCCTTTAAGAAGGAAGCACTCCTCCAATGACTCCTCCCAATGAAGACGGATCTGATTGTGCTTTCCTACTCATATCCCGATCCACTCCAGGCACCACTTGTCAATCCATCCCATCGGCTTAGATTCGGTAGCTTCCCGGAAACCCACCCAACTCAATCATCTTCCGCTTCATACACTTCCCAAACAGCCTCCTCTCACTCTGCGTCCGAAGCCAGACACATCGGATCCATCATCCTCCGTTTCAAAGAGTTAATTTGTATGTGCATTGAACTTCAAAAATATAGGGTGATCTGTCCCAACCTGGCCTGCCCTTTGACAACCTGGATCGCAAATCATTAAAACATGGAGTACTCTATATGAACATGAAATGCACACAAAACTCAATAAAATTCATATAATTCTAATTTGTAAGTCTACTTTACTCTTCTCTGTTTATATTATTATTAAAAATCTGCATCATTTATTATCAATACTAATATTGAGAAAACAATCCAAAACACTAGCCAATACTTCTATAGATCAGATAGCTACATTTGAGCATCCCAATTATTCTTGCTCATGCAATTGAGATATTTCTTATCAATGCAATTGAGATTATACAAGTTCTGGTTGTGGTTGTATCTATTAGCATGTTATTGATATCTTTAGTTACATATTCAGTGAAAGAGGAAGATACAAGTTCATACATTTTTATAGCAAAGACAACTACAAGCCAGGGAGTGCCATGGCTGAAACAGAATAGAATCACGTTAATGATTAATGAGACTGATTTGATGCAGACTATTACCAATTTTTCCAGCTGATAATAGAATCACGTTAATGAGACTGATTCATGAAATTTTCTTTGGCAATACATCAGTTTTTGGCCCAGCCAATATAGACTCCAATACAAATACCTGAAAGTATAATTGAAAAGGCAACAGAAACCTGAATCCAACCAGATGAAGAGAATGGGTAACCAACCATGAGCCCCAAAGGACATTATTGGAACCCTTAGGCAGGCCAAACTAGAACAAGAAAGAGGGCCCTTCAAATAAAATCTACAGCAGTCTACATCGAATTTGCAAGTATTGCCGACTTTAGGATCAAAATAAGACTCAATTACGTACGTATTTCGAACCAAATTTAGTAAAGGCAGATGGATGCCAGTGCGATGCTCGTATATGGTGGGATTCACTGTGCCCTGTTTAGATCATCTGAACTTGGTTCCTTGAACTCATTTTTCCTGTATTACTATTTATCTACTTGAAACCTAAATAAAAAGAGGATTAACAAAAAAAAAAAAATGCAAGAGGATTTCACCACTCTTGCAGATAAAAGACACCAAACAGCAAAGAACAAAACCCCCAAACAAATTTCCGCATTAGAGAAAGAAAGGAAGAAATAAACAACGAATAACCCATACATATCAACACCAAAACCCATTTCTTACTCTATTTTCTGTGTTGGAGATCGGAGATGATACCGGTCGTGAGGCAAGGTTGCAGTGACGAGAGGGGGAGAGACGTAGTGACACAGCGAGAGAGAGACGCTCGACGCGATCAGGAGAGCAGTAGTGAGAGAGGGAGAGACGCAGCACAGCAGCGACTGGGAGAGATGGAGAAGACGGGGCGAGATGGGAGAGAGAGAGAGAGATCGCAGTACGTGCACCAGAGAGAGAGATCGGAGCGATTGGGGGAGAGGGAGAGAGAGAGAGAGAGATCGCAGGGCGGCTTCGTCCCTGGATTCGTTTGGGGTCTGAAAGGGGGAACTTAATTTTTTTTGGCGGAAAACCTGAAAACATGAGACTCCCTCTTCGTTTTAATCGTTTTAACCCTACATGAGCAAAACGAGCATATCCAGCTGAGGCTCTCCTCAACTGTCCCATACATACATACTATATATATATATAGAGAGAGAGAGAGAGAGCAAGGCTCTCCTAGGCTCAAGCTTAGGATAAAATTTCGTAAGCTCATGCTTGTGGGGCTCACCTTTGATCCATCCAAATGGACCAAACGCATGACCCCCCCTAAATTGCACATGTCCACCAACTTTTGGTCAGATCCGAATTTATTGGACCGTTGGATTGACTAGGTATCAATCCAAATGGACTATTGACTATTAAACTTTTGGTCCCATATGACGATGATAGAAATCACGGTTGGGGCTAATTTTTTGCAGAGAGGAGGATCCTAAGGAGTCCTTGGAATTCCCCTCATCCCCATTCCCATGAGGGTCTCCAAGTGGGCCCCACCACTTGAGCTTACCTTATCCTAAACTTGATCTTTGGAGAGCTAGCCTCATATATATATATATATATATATATATACTGCAAAAAGGGGGTGTAGGGGTGTACTCTTGTTAATAAGAATACACCTTTTTTCCTTTATACACGTAATTGAGATGCCAACCGTTTCAAAAAGTTAATTTATATGTGCATTGAAGTTCAAAAATATATGGTAATCTGGCCCAGCCTGGCCTGCCCTTTGACACCCCTATTGAGGAGCAAGTGCAATCTGTAGGCCCTTGGTATTGATGTCATGGGGCCTTGTGGATGTGCACTATATGTCAAAACTGCCCATTTATGGGGTCTTACAAAAACTCCAGATTTCCATCCAAGTGAATCCCACCTGTCCAACTGCCATGTATGAGGTAGTCCGGTTCTCGATCACATGCAAACAGGGTCTGATTCAAATACAATCTTACTGAAAATCGTGTAAATATTATATGACCACTTGAAGGGCAGTGAGATTAAATGTGAATTGGGAATCCTAAATCTAAGAAAACTTTTACCCTTGTTTGGGAAGGGGAAGAATGGGGGGGAGGAAAAAAATGGGGAAAAGTGGGGGGAAATTTTTTTTGGACGGTGTTTGGAGAAAAGGGGAGGGAAAATGGGGAGATGGGTGGGGGGAAAATGGTACCAAAATTTTCCCCCAAAAATGGGGGAAAATGGGAGAGGAGGGGAAATGGGTAAAATTACCACATTGCCCTTTAATATAAAAGATATTTTAAGTTTTAAAAAAGTAAGACAAAAACGGTAATTTTCTCTCTATCTCACAAATAACAAAACCCTACTTTCCACTTTTCTTCCCCCTACTTTTTGACTTTCCAAACAAGGAGGAGGTAAAATTAATTTTCCCTCCCTCCCATCCCCTTCATTTTCCTTCCCCCTCAAATTTTCCCTCCCCTCCCCCCCTCATTTTCCCAAACGGACTGTTAGAGTGAATTATAAATCTTTGAGATATATACATTTAGAAGGCAATGCTTAGCATTGGCGTTTTCTACTAGGAGGGACATTTATGTGCATCCATTCATTACCATATGGTGAGGGACAAATTTGATGGGGCCCACTTATGATGCCACTAATAATGGGACTCGGAGGATGGAAAGAGATGTCTTGGATGGGCCCATATATCAAGTATGGAGTCCAATTTGATGGCTCTAACCCCTTCATCCGTGACCTACAAATTTAATGACTTTATATCAAAGAAAAGATTTGACCCTCGATCCAATTGTCCAATCCATTCGCATTAATGAAAACTCGATGGATTCAATGTAATTCAGGACGTCTCATGTGTGTGGATGGTTCGGACGGATTATAAAGCAGGCGTCACCATATTGCCCTCACTAAAATATGTCACTAAAATATGGTGAGAGATAGATACCCGCACTTAAATATTTCCATTCTACCAATGTCCCCAGTAGAAACTCCATCTAACATTTATAACATGATGCTTAGGGATATAAATGGGTTCCGATTCCCTGATTACTCGGACTTTCCAACCCATTAACAACAGGGTTTGATCTTCATTTAGTTCCAATGAGTAAATGGCTCCAGCTCTGGATCCCTTTTTTGGTCCTTGTACCTGTTTGTGGGCCTTGATAGTTCATATATACGTGCCTCCCAAAAAACACAGGAGACACCAAAAAAACATGACCCTCCAAAGAACAAACATCACGTATCCTTTCGAAGGACACATCTCTATGTAAGAGCTAGGAATAGATTAAGACATCCAAACTTCACGTGTTTCAGTCACGGGCCCTCTCCTACAGGTTCTGTCCTCGAAAAGAAAAATCTATAAAGAAGAAACCAACATGTTTTAACCCGTTTTGAAGCATGGCACCGACCTCACTTTTTATTGGGATTTTGTCTTTAGGGAGCATTTCTTTACATGGTTCAAGGTCCTATTGATAAGGTTCTCTCTTATCATCACTCTCTATTGGAGGAAATATGAAAAATATATCAGTGGGTCCTACCCATGTGGTTTTGTTTTCCAAACATGATGATTAAAGGTGACATTATATGGCCATATAGCCCTTCTCTCTTCATTTCTGTTGGAAGAAGAAAGGAAAGAAGAAGAGGGGAGGGGAGGGGAGGGGATGGATTTAGAGTCAACTGCCAAGGTATGATCTCAGAGGCTGTAGCAGTAAGAAGCTCTTCTGATTTTTTTTCCATATTGCTCATCAACTATTTTTGGTAAAGATTTGAAATGGAGCTGGGTCGGAGATACATTTTTGTCATTTTGGGCGGCACTGTAGCTGTGGTGGTCGAGCTCATGGTGCAGATGGCCACAGGCCCACATGGGACATTCACTCACTATTTCCATGTGTGGACCCACTTGTTGTGGCCCATCTATGCTCGATCAAAGCCATTCATATCATGCTATTTTGCATGAAAGTGCAATGACCCATCTCTAGTTTTTTTTTTTTTTTTATATATATATTCTTTCTCTTAATTTCCTTGAGTTTTTTAGTTGGCAATCCGATTGATAAATTAAACTGTTGGACTGATAGTGTACCATCATCATCTTCTTTGACCAATTTATCATCTGGGATCTTCGGCTAAGTGCTAACTCTGAGCACGAGTATACTCATTTTGATTAGCCAAGTTTTTCTTCCCCTTTAGAAAAAACATTAAGGGGGTTTTTATTAACTAATAATGCGCCCTCACAGGAAAAAATATAAAATGAAACAAACCCCATAGCCATATGCACACAACCAACTAATCGAGAAATACAAAATATTATGTACAAAAAAAGTCATGGAACTAATCAATTCAACGGTGTATAGTGTATATAACTTTGATGCAAGTGAATCTTTTTGTTAAAACCTATTTTTTTGAGAGGCATGTGATAACAATGGCTTAAATTAAGAAAATGCGAGCTACATGAAGCCCGTCTGAAGGGTAATAAAACCTGAAAAATTCTACAAGTTCATGAGCGAGATAAACTATATAGGTGAATTTTTTTTAACCTGCGTGAAAATAAATCCGCTGGTGTTAATGTAGAACTGGCCCCTGCATTAACAAAGGGTGTCTAATCTCACGCAGGGGAGTCAATGCGTGCTCCCATAGGAAAAATATTCCTCATTTATATACTAGATACACAAAATGGTTGATGAGGTATAGACACCCCTGTCGTTTTCATCCAGCTGTAGGTGTGACATGTCATCCTTCCTATTTTACAAACAATAAGAATCAATCTAAAACTAGTCGTCCTTACTACTCAAGGATCAGTCTGATCATTGGATAGATCCCCTATGATTAATCCAGTTAAGCACCTGTTTCACACTGTTTAATTCAACAGTGATACACACCCATGGGAGCAAAATCAGCCAATTCAAGGGAGTCAGGAGGTAAGAGGTGGGGCCCACGCACTACTATAGAGCATAGAGTGGTGTTGAATACAAGGAAATTAGCAGCAACTAGTAAAGGTAGCTCCACAAGTAAAAACAAACTGAAGCCATTTGGTAATTTGGTTCTAATAACCATATCTAAGACATTACACATTCCTCAAAAACCATTGGCTTGTGCAAACTCCTTGGATATTGATTTTTATTTTAACCACCCAACTGTGGGCCAGAAGTCGGAGATTACCATCAGATCAGATGAATTAACTGATGATAATTGCAATCGGTTGAGGGGACACTAGTTGAATGACCAGAGGGCCATCAGATGCCACAAAAACAAGGCTATCTGATGTCATGTGAGGGGACACAATTAGAAAAAGTCCAGCCACTTCTCCAATGAAAGGGTTGTGACTTGTGAAGTGTCCTGCCCTTTTGACGTCGGCTGATAACTGACAAACACCAACACAACAAAAGGAGATAGCGACCTCCACTTTGAAACTGACATCTAACAAATAACACCCACCAGCTCAGGCAGGTTGGAGTGATCGCAATATTTTCCCAACTCAAACCCTAGCCTGAAATAGCATGTGCTAAACTCAAACCCGAAATGTTGATCCATTGGAGCTCAGTGGTGAGGCAACTCCCTCCATGCAGAAACAACCATGGAACGATTTGGATCGTACAAGCGATGATGGTTAAGAGACTTGGGTAGGGTGTGTGGGCTTTCAAACCCAAACCTGACACCTTTTCCCATACGAGTGAACCCGAGTAAGCCTACCTGATCTCAATCCAAAGTGTTGGTTCCCTATCCAAGTGCAATTCATACTTGGGTTGACTTAGGTTAGGTCAGGGACATGAATTTCACTATAAACTTTCTATAAAAGTAATAGTAAGCTACATTGAATTATATGGGCAGAATTCAGGAACCTAGTATCCAAATCCGAGCTCCAAATCCGAGCCTGATCTGAATTCCATTCATTTCCAAAACATAAAGGCCTGAAGCTGAGCATGAGCCTTATTAATACGAACAAGCTCAACTGTAATCGGACTTTTGGCCAGGTTGGTTCATGTGAGCTCTGGTTTGGCCCAGATAAAGCTACACATCTGTGAAAGCTACATGTAACAGAGACAAGTGCAATACGCCACCCTCTTGCAATTACTGGAGTTACAAAAAAAAATAATAAATAAATAAAAGAACCAGAAGAAACAAACGAAACAGAAACCATTTGGTGGTTATAAAAAGACTCTTGCGACCTTACAGAATTCTCAAAATGATGATTTGCACTTGCACAAGAGGAACACCATGAAGAACTCCATGCTGGTGTGTGGCAAGCTCTACATCTCTGAATCCAGAAATGCTTCAGCTCTGGAGTCGATTGAACGAGCTGCGAGGCTCAACACAGAAACTGTCATTGTGAATAAGTTTGAAGATCGTGCTTACAACCGCGTCCGCTACACTCTGGTTTCTTACGTAGTTCATGATAGTGGCAATGGCATGACCTACAGCCCACTGCAAGCGACCATTTTTGCGATGGTTGAAGCGGCTTTCGAAGCAATAAATCTTGAGTTGCACTCAGGGGCACACCCTAGGCTCGGAGTGGTCGATCACATCTGCTTCCATCCATTGGCTCGAGCGTCTTTGGATGAAACAGCCCATCTTGCAAAATTGACAGCAGCAGAGATTGGAAACAGACTTCATGGTGAGTTTCACTATCAATACCATCACTCTTGCACGGTTTATTGGTTCATAAATATTAGAAATTGACAGTAGGGGATGGCAGTAGGATTCATGAACAGACTGGACTGGCATGTTGATCAGCACCAACCGAGAGCAATCTGGTTATTAATTCGGTCGGAATTGTCAACCTGAACCAAACTAGAATTAACAAGGATCAACCAAGAACTTGCATAACCTAGTCAGGTTCGGTTCAAGTTGAGTTAGTGGGAAACATAAACCACCAGTGAGCCCAATCCAGGAGTCCCATATCTCCTCGATAAAATCCATATGCATGGAGTCCATAATCCATATTCTCCTATGTTGTGCAACGCCGAACAGGTGGTTGTATGATTTCACCCTTTCGTCACATCCAAATCCCGCACCGTCTAATCCAAGGTGGGAATGAGAAAAGGCCTCCATTCCATCAACAGGAAAACAGAAAGGTCTAAGCAAAATGGGTTGCTACTTTAGATCATTTCCTATATCAGAGTACAAAACATTTAGTAGCACTTGACATAGAAGCTACCCATGTTTAATTTCCTACTAACAAAAAGAAGTTTCAATCTGGAAAATTTGCAGTGCCGGTGTACCTATATGAAGCAGCTCACCCAAATGGAAAGGCACTTGACACGATCCGACGCGAGCTTGGATACTACAGGCCGAATTTCATGGGCAACCAATGGGCAGGCTGGGCACTGCCAGATGTCCTGCCTGAGAAGCCCGACGAAGGTCCGTGTAATGTAACTCGAGCAAGAGGCATCGTGGTAATTGGTGCAAGCCCATGGGTTGAAACTTACAATGTGCCAATCCTATCAACAGACGTCTCTGCTGCAAGAAGGATTGCTAGAATGGTGAGCGCCCGAGGTGGTGGGCTACCAACAGTGCAAACGTTGGGCCTTGTCCATGGTGAGGACACAACAGAGATTACTTGCATGCTATTAGAGCCTAAGCGGGTTGGAGCTGATAGAGTTCAGAACCGAGTGGAGCTGCTTGCCGCTGAAGACGGCCTAGATGTCGAGAAAGGCTACTTCACTGATTTTTCACAAGAAATGATTGTGGAGAAATACATGAAGCTTGTTTCTGCTGACTGAATAAAATACTATCTTGAAACTTAATGTAATGCAAGGACAATTTATCTTGGACAATTTATCTTTGATCTAAAAATCCTTAGCATTGAGATTTCTGGATTCCCAGTAAGTTACACTGAATTGGCATCTTCAACTATGTAAGAAAAGATGCAAGATACAATTATAATTTGAAAGTGGAACTCCATTTACATCAAATTAGTACATTAATCTACAACATTTATATGGATCACATTTCACCTAGGCAAAGAACACCTATTGCTTCGAAAATCCTCAGAAGTAATATTCTGAAACAGTTGTTGTAGCCTCTCAACACCTGGACCAGGCCGAAACACAGCATCATTCCCTCTCGAGGAACAAGGATCGGATCCATTTTCCAAAATCCCCACGCACCACGCACCAGGAGCAAACCGACCTTCAGATCGACCCAAGATTTCCTTGTCGATCTTGTCTAAGACAGGATCATCCTTTTCGAATTTTCGAGCAAAGGGTGCACCACTTTTAACCATGTCTTTAAAGTCCTTGGTGGATAATGAGAGCGGATGCTGTTTGGGAGGATGGTCCCAAGCAATATAGTGTAGGTCATGGCTCACTGTGGAGTTCTGGAATTTTTCTGAGTTGCAGATGACAGTATGGAAGTAGCCTTCTGGCGAAGAGATAAAGTTTGTGTAATACATTAAAACGGTCCGGGGGAGGTTGTCCCACCCCCATATACAATACTCAAGAAAAGATCGCGTGACCATTACCCATGCAGAGCCTGAAAACCAAAAAAGAACAAAGATGAGAAATCACAGATTTTAAAACTATAATAATAATAATAAACAGGAAGTCCAAATAAGTCCAAAGAACACAGTTTTTTTTTTTTTTTTTTTCCTGTGAAATGATGGTTTGCAAGCAGTTGAGAGTTGGGAGCAAACAAAATGGAAGAATGAATGTGGTCCCACCCTGAGCCATGAGTCATTTGTCAGACCTACGGTTACAGCCCCTCATCTATGGTCAATCCAAAGTATCACAAGAAGAGAAAGCACAAGCACAAGCACAAGATAGTGCAAACTCCAAGTCGAGTCCTTCCCAAGCAGGGGAGGATAATGTGGATCAACCCATATCCCTAGATGAAGAGCGACAATATCCTTTGGCCCACCAAGCTATGCAGTTTTTAGATGCTTATGATTGGACATATGGACCTATACACGTCTAAGAGGCGAAGGAATCATGTGGGTCCCGAAACAGTTAATATTTGACAATTAAATTTTCATTTAGAGACTGTTTTGCTAAAACAGTACAGGGCCAGGGGTTTTCTGCAAATTTAGCACATTAATAGGTCATGGCCCGACCTGACCCCAGAAAATCCAACCCAGATTAAGCCCACTGGCCCATGCAAGAAGTTGCAAATTAACAAATATCTTATCAGGTAGATAAGGATCTTGCTCATCTTTCTTTCTTATCCAGCAAACTTCCAACCAGATTTTAAGAATACTAGTAGATCTTCCAAGTAAGATATTAGAGTTCTAAATTTGTTGGGAAGATTATATCTTAGGATTGGAGATAAGTATGGGTCAGATGCTCTGAGATATTTAGGCTTGTAAACATTTTCTGAAGTGAGCTTTTTTTTTTTCTGGTTGTACAACTGCTTGACGATTTTCTTCAAAAAGGGCTACTGTTCCTTTGATGAAAGCAGCCCAATGAGGGCCTGATATAATGGATTAAACCATTTAAACCAGAGTTTAACGGTGATCTAGATTGGTTTTTCATTTTATTTTATTTTTTATTTCAGCTTGTTGTCTTCTCTACTTCACCATTTTTGCTGTCTACACGAAAATCTGACCTACAGAACTGTTGTTAAACCAGTCAAACAAACTGTGCAGTTGCAGTCTTATTTCATGATCTTTGTGACTGCATCGGTGGTGTGAGACCTTTTCACCCCACCAAAGAAAGGGGTTAGGCATATTTCTCCATCTTCATATCCTATTACTACATATTTCTGATGTTTTCCTTTTTATTTAATTCCATGCTGCTCTTACTACATTCTTCTTCCCTGAACACTGGATTGCTGCACTGCAGTTATCATCTTCATTCGATCCTATCAGGAGCCATGATCTTCGTAACTCCACATAATACCGTATCTTTCCTCACCGATCCAACTAATGTATCTTGAACAACAGTCTGCAATCAAGAGCCTTATTTGAATCCATCTAACACAACTGTTCAGTTAAAACTAAAGAGATCATCGAGGACCAGGGCCCATTTTGAGCTTCAAGTCATCTTCTCCAAAGGCTCATTTTTCTTTTAAAATAAAATAAATAAAAAAAAAAAAAACTGCAGCAATTTAACCTGTCAGGAACTAATTCAAATCATGTGCCTCAAACTGCAGCAGGGTTTAGAACATCTTGTGTTAATTAGTTATTAATTAATTACTAGTTACTGATTCACGAATCCAGCCTCGCAAACTTGAAGTGGACCGTGATTGGATTGGAACAGAGTGAATTGAGTATTTTGATAATGAGAAATTAGTATATTACAGACAGCAGAATCCAATTTGGGTGATGGATGAACTATTGTTTGGTATGATAAGATCCAACACCGCTCACTTTGAGACCAAAGCAAGAACAGTATCATGACAGTGGTGACACTTCTGGGCCACTAGGTTCCTTTTGACATTAGAATGTTGTGAATGTCTATTGTTGAGTGCTTAGAATATTTGCAAGGTCATGTTAGGAAGGATACATCCAATTTCAAAGCTGATACGAGACAGATTCTGGCAGAGTTCATTATAGTTACTGATGCTGAATTAATATTAATCTTTAAGTAGATCATAAACCGGCTTGAGTCAGATGTGAGTCGGAATTAATTTGGGTTAAACCCACATTGACTAAGACCACCCAATTGTTGACTTAATTGGCTAGACTCCTTTATAAGTAGATCAACCATGGTGGATACTGAGCGCTTTTGAAGATTGTAATGATATTGGTCTCCCTGAGAGAAGGCATAAAATTCTTCGGTGTCCATGACAAGCCCTGCATTTTATCAGGTGTAAACACGACTGTGATTCTGTAAAGCATTTGCCATCATTCATAGGCATAAACCACAACCCATCTAGCTGTGGTGGTTGAAGGCTACAAACCAGTGTTTTCAAAGCGTTGGAGCTTATGCTTTATGGATCGCTGCAGGTAGTCCCTTAAATGCCTCAGCTTAACACTGAAGAATGCATATTTCAAGCGTACATCCCAGATGAAGCGTACACTTCAATCACACTCCATATCTTAAGGGTGCAAGTGATAGGTTAGATGAAGCACACTCCATATCTTAAGGGTGCAAGTGATAGGTTAGATGAAGCCTCAAGACTCACTCCCTCCCTCCCTCCCTCCATATCTTAAGGGTGCAAGTGATAGGTTAGATGAAGCCTCAAGACTCACTCACTCACTCCCTCTCTATGGTGCAAGTGATAGGTTAGATGAAGCCTCAAGACTCACTCCCTCCCTCCCTCCCTCCATATCTTAAGGGTGCAAGTGATAGGTTAGATGAAGCCTCCCTCCCTCCCTCCCTCTCTCCCTCCCTCTCTCCCTGCATGCACAACCTCGGGCCCGCTTGGGATTGGGGTCCTTTTTTTTGTGGGGAGTGGGGTGGGGTGGTTTTTTTTTTTTTTTTTTGGGAGGGGGGGGGGGGGGAGATGGGGGTGGATATATCAAGATATGGGTGTGCCCCATATACCTACAGAATTTGCGGCCCACTCAATCATCCTATCATCTTCATCCAGAACCCACAAGATTAACAGTGTACGGTCCATTTGCATGAGTATGCAGTTGATTTGTGGGGCCTAGTCCATTCGCATAGTTGTAAAACCCATGGGAATCCTATAATATAGAAGGTCTCGGTTTATGGTTGGTTTCGATTAACCAAACAGTGGGCTCCATGGCCAGGTGTGCACCATGTGCCCATTGCACAGGTGATAGCCAGCATGTGTAATAGTTATCAAGTGTGTTCGGTGCACAAATTGGGGCCCACCTAGGGAAAAATCCCGAAAACCAACCTTCCCTGCAAAAAAATAAAATAACATAAAATAAAATTTACCTTGAGTCTCACCGAGTTTGCAACTAAGCAAATGGATTGTACACCATTGGATCAACCGCACATCCCAGGTGAATGGACTAAACTTGTGGGCCGCAAATGACGGGGTTAGGATGACCAGATGGGGCTATTTTTTTGTAGAGAGGAGGGGCTCAGACAAATCTTCAAATCCCCCTAGGCACCATCCCAAGGTGGGCCGGCATGTGGGCCTACATATGTATGCATGTGGGCCCCATAGAGAGATAAACACATGATAACTGCCATGCATACATGTGTGTGTGAAACACCTCAAGTGAGCATGGTGTGACTAAATAGCTAGTGGATCCATCCAAGTGGACCATAAAACAGGACCCCTAAAGTCACCACTCCCGGGTTTGGCACCCATCCTAATGGATTGGACCGTTGGATCGACTATGTACTAATTTTGGATAGTGAAAACTTGTCAACCATTGATCAAGTGGTTGGGATGATGATTCGAGCCTCCATCATCCGAGCCTCGGTCGCCATACATGGTTAAGTGAGAGGGGGGCCATCTCCAGCTAGTCCCCACAAGAAACGGCGCTATACATGTGTGTGTATAACTAAGTACTCCATCCAAGTTCGAGCTCAAACTCAAAGCTTTGGTTATGTGATTTTGGCTCTACCTTAGGCTTTGTGCTTAGGGCTCCTTTATCTAACTTCCAGCCTAAGTTGCTCTCATATCCATATCAAGAAGCATAAACCCCAGTAACAGATCTTTTTTCTAAGACAAATATATATATTTGTGGTATCTTGTAATTCAAGACTGCAAAGTTCCATTTTTTATAATTCAAGACTATTGCAACTAGTGTTATCTAAAGTTAACCCTAGCCAAGCCTGATTATGACTCCATATGAATATGCTCTATAACATATGCAATTATTTATTTATTAAAAGGCATGCTCATGATATGCCCCCTTGCCATGGATAATAAAATTTTCTATAGCCCTGGAAGGGCCAAAAACCTACAGACCCTGCCTTGTGGTCCCACCTTCCATATCACTTGTCCCCATAGAAGATGATATCAACTACCGGCCGATATACTGCTGCTACTCTAAATGTTCTCGGGGTTTTTTTTTTTTTTCTTTTTTTGCGATTTTCTTCATATTTTGTATTTACTTCTCTTTTTTTATGAATCACATGGAAATACATTCTAGAAGTACTTCCCACAGATCAAGTCCACATAAATTATAATCAATTAATCATACCATGATATAGGACCTCCATGCAATGAAGGGAACACTACGCCCCCTATCTTAGTTACTATTGGAAAAAAATATAACAATTTTCAATATTCTGAAATTTTTATATATATTTTTTTTAAATGTTTTATTACTTTTTCAATTCACACCGCTATGCCACTACGTATCGCCGCAACCACCGGATACCGCTCGCTAAGTAGCACCAGCCGCTACACCCATTGCAATCAGTTTTTTGATCCTTGCTTGTCCTTACCATGTAAACAAAGGCCATCCTTAGGGTAGGCCATCCTTTACCAATATAAATAGAAAGGCTAGACCATCAATGCACCAAGACACCACCATCATGTTCATGCCAAGGCATCACCACTTAGGTGATCATACATTCATACCAACATGTCTACGCCAGAGTGTTCATGTCAACACATCACCACCTATGCTCATAACAACTAATCTGCACCACCATGCCCAAACTAGCACAATCAATTGTTCGTGGCATCCCCCCTACCAATTGTACAAGCCATGCAGAGATATCTTCATAAAGCCTTCCAGAAGCTTTCTAAAGTCATAATCATGGAGAAGATAATCAAAGGATAAGATGCCTCGAGTTTGGGGGACCCTAATCGACTGATACCTCTCTAAAACCTTGTTGAGGAGCAAGCCTTCTCCAACAATTCCTCATCAGAAAACTCCAATGAGCTTCTTTTGTACTCCTTGCCCCTTGGGAACATCAATGAAGAGGAAATTAGAGAACAGGATTGTCTTTCTTAGCCTATTTTCAGCAATTTGTTCTATCGCTCATAAAAGAAACATCAATGGTTGTTATGCCATCAAAGAGTTTAGCTCCACTTGCACCCACAAACTGATAATAGAAAATATTGATCCCTTACCTCCCTATCTCACTTCTTATGCGGTCTTCTTGCTTTCGTCTTTGTTGTAGTTGCATTCTTTGGGATCTTTAGCGCTCTCGCACACCCTTCTCCCCACTTGTCTTATGGCACCAGATTATGGATTGAGTCCTCACACATTCACCACGGATGTCAAGCCTTTAAAATAATCACGATTGGCAACCCAAGGAGTCTTCACACAAAGGGAGAAAAACTAATAAGATGAGACCCAATGATGGAGGAGTCTTCACACATTCACCACAGACGGACAGCCTTTGGAATCACCACCATTGATAACCAAAGGAGTCTTCACACGAGGAAAAAACACATACAGTATTGACAGGGAAAGAGAAACGCTTACAAGTTCTTCTAGATTGAGTCTTGCTTTAAGTATTTGAGAGGGAAATTCCTTTTTGTACTATCCGCTGGGCGTCAGGCTCTCCAAAGCCACCACGGTGGTTCGCAAACGTTACGGAGGAGGTTCTAGTTTCTTTCTCGCATGTGAAGAGATGGTGTTGGGAGGCATAATTTGGTCGTAGACATGGCTTACTAATCTTTTTCAGAGTTCTATGGGTGTTACCTTTTTCTTTCTTTTTATTTTTTGGATGGTCTTTCTATTGTTTGCTTCTCAATATATGCCTTTTATGTTATTTTGCCTTTAATAAAACTGAGTTACCATTCAAAAAAAAAAAAAAAAAAAAAGGGAAAAGAGAAATCTTCATTGATTGCAAATGAGAGATTACAACGGTATTTATCGAGGAGGGACGGTCAATCTTGCCTATTGGGGCCTAGATATGATTTCCCTTTTCCTTCCATTGAATTGATCACAAACCAATCTCACTATTCTTGAAGGGATTTCCTTTCCTTTCCCATGACAACCAATTAACCATAATTGATTACATGTCAATCAATCAATTAACCTTAATTGATAACATGTCAACCAATTAATTTCCCAGATTTAACACATCTTATCTAGACTAAGAAATATTTTGGAAAGGTAGCACACTAAGGAAGTAGGTACACTAAAGCTAATGAGCTGGATGTCAATGGGTCAGCCAAAGGATCAGCCATCTATGTGCCTGGACCACTATGTCTGGGCCAAATGGCTGTCCCACTATGGTTGGGCCTGATAGCTGGCCTATGATGCACCTGGGCTCGATCAGCTCTCCCCGGCTTGAGAGAACATGACTCCAGAAAGTTATGATGGAGTCCTCCTAGTTTAAAGACTAGTAGTGTCATCTTCCGATTAATCAATCGATTTATTTGCTTCTGTTATTGCTTTAGTGATACACATGATTTTCTCCATTTGGAACAAAGGGTGATGTCTCTTGACAATGAAAGTAGCAGTGACGGTGCCATCAAACCATTGGATCAACAAAGAAGTTAAATTTGCCCAGTAAATCCATCAAAGAGTGCTTGTCCATCAAAATGTCATTTGTAAGTATCCACCATCTCTCTCCAAACACAAAGTCAATTTGGTACGACTCAATGGTCTGATATGTCATCAGAAGCATCATCACCAATGATCTATCATATGATATAACCGTGGGTGCTTCCATGTAATCATTCATGGTGTCTAGATCTTTTGCATTTGGACACAATGTTTGATGACTTCTTCAATTTCTTCTTCGATGTCTTCATCCATTCCTTGATTTTCCATTCACACCAGAAGGATTTCAGATTCAGATGCTTTCTTTTCTGTTCCTATCATAGGCTTTGAATTTTTTTATTTAAATGTGACCATTTCTGCCTCATCTTCTTTCCTTCGTTCCTCATTCTTGAGTAATACTTGAAATACATTCATAGGCTTCTGACATTGCTAACGTCCTCCATAGGCGGAGGATTTCATCACGGTATACATCCTGTCCCTCCTATTTGTTTGCCATGGAATAGATTTAAGATAAGAGAGAAATCAAATCTAACTATTGCAATTTCTTATTACTCAAAAACGTGTTTGCGGAGATTGCAAGCGATTGCAATCTCCGCAAACACGTTTTTGAGTAAAAAAAAATCCAACTGTTAGATCTTATTTCTTTTTATCTATATTCTATTCCGTGGAAAACAAACAAGCCTAAGTCATGGTTCATCCGACGATAAGTGAGTTGAATTAGTGGGAAATACTTCACAGAAAATGCTGTACCCATACCTTCCAAATCTAATACTCACTAAACATCTTTGGTTGGCCAAGATTTTTGTGTTATTCGCCCACATAATAAGATAGGGACTTGGATGTATATCAACTCGAAGTGGTAATTTATTGATGACGTCTTGTGAGACAATATTCTTGCAAAAATATTTGTCAACGATCACATTGTAAACTCAATCTTTGCACCACACACGTTTACAAAAGGTCTTGTTGTTCAACCAATCTTGAAGGATGAATAATCTATGAGTACAACTCTCTGTGCTCTCCCTTGGGATCAACTGATGGGTGTAGACTTCCTCCCTTTCCTTCTCAGCAATGAGTTGTGTGAACTTGTATTTCAATCTGCCATGATTGTTCACTACATTTGAATAAATTTGCCATGCAAAAGGGGACATGTCATATCTCTTTGCTTCAGTAAATCTCCCATGATTACAATGACCTCCATGGATGTGCATGGTGACAAAACCAAAGGCAGAAAACTAACTGTAGACAATGAATGAACAGCTTAAATGGATTGCGACTGAGCCTCAGATGTCTGCTATAAGATGTAGAGTCCCTAATAAGCGAACAGCAAACAAAGTGCATGAAACAAATGAAAGAGGGACTGGTCTGAAGTTTGCAATGCTCCCCTATCAGGACAGATATGTCAAAGCAGTAGGCTGGGTTTTGCCTGACAGTTAGAATGTGTTAGGACTAGGAAATTCAGGGCATTTGGTGGGTTGCTCTTGGCTGAAACAGGGTTGGAATTGGCATAAACCATGAAGAATTTTGGTACTGTTTTGTAAGGCACAATCTGCTGTACAGGACAGTAAGTTCCATAGATCGTGCATTTACTTTCAGTCAATTTCAATGAGGTAAAATTTGGGGAGCAAGGGATTTGGCTGAGATTATAATGTAATTTTGGGGACTGATTTAGACACAGTTTTGAGGTTGTTTCAAGTGGGATCAGAATATGGTGGGTAAGTATTGTGCTAGCATTTGCACAAGTTGGTCAATGAGGGAGAGAATAGAATCATTGGAAGGCGAGGATTCGGGTTTATAGATGGACCAAACTTAATGGGGTTTAGCCATAAGAATAACAATAGCAGCAATTGATAGTAACAAACTGATAAACAAGTTAAACAGAAGCAACCGGTTGTACATTGCACAAATGGAAATCTAAACACTAGTTCTTTTTATTTCTGAATTTTTGGATTTTTTTCTTCGAAAAATACAGAATAAAATCGAAAGGAAATCCTAATCTAAATAGGGGAATCAAAACAAGAATGATCTTACTGGTTCCCATACCAAATATGATGCGACCCAATGATGGATGGAGTCTACACACATTCGCCATGGATGCTCAGCCTTTGGAATCATCATCATTGGCAACCCAAGGAATCTTCACACAAAGGAAGAACAGTACTATGATGAGACCTAATGATGAATGGAACCTTCACACATTCACCACAAATGCCCAGCTTTTGGGATGATCACATTGGCAAACCATGGAGTCTTCACATGAGGGAAAAACACTGACAACATTGAGAGGAAAAGAGAGAAATTTTCATTGACCACAAATGAGAGATTACGATGGTATTTATAGAGGGGAGGCCATACTCGCCTATTAGGGCCTAGATATGATTTCCCTTTTCCTTTCATGGAAGTGATTACATGCCAATCTCATCATTCTTGATGGGATTTTCTTTCCTTCCTATGACAAACAATTACAATTATCCTTAATTGATTACATGTAAATCAAATCACTGTCCTTAATCGATGACATGTCAATCAATTATTTTCTTAGATTTAATATATCTTATCTAGACCTAGGAATCTCTATTTGGAAGGTATACTTAGAAAGTAGGTATACTCTAATGGGCTGGTAGTCCACGGGTCTGGCCATATATGGGCCAGGCCCATGATGTTTGGACCCAATGGCTGGCCCAGTACTTACCCAAAGGGATGGATGGCATTGGGCCAAATCTTGGGCCTAGGATGCACTTGGGCTGCATCACTACCTCACACGCATTAAGGCTTACACAGTTATACCTCACACTTTGAACAACTGGAATGTGTCCTTTCATGCCTTAGCAATTGGCATGGTAAAGCATTCCACAAAGTAGACCTCGTTAGTTTCACAAGTTCTTTTTATAGCTGACTCTGAGTCTCACACCAATCCTCTTCCTTTATCTGGTTTAACTGGCATGACACATTGGAGAGGGAAATCAAAGTGTGACAATAGAACAAGTCAATGAAAACGGGCAATTAGAAGGTCCTATGCAATGCTGAACACAATGTTATTCCCAGGAGGGACCATCATCAACAGGGTAGTTGAAATGGGTCATTGAATAGGGTCCATCGAAAGAAGGGACTATCCATCAGGCATTCACACGTACACATGCAATCATCTTTTGCAGAAAAAAAGATAGATTTTATAGAAAGAAAATCTTTTGAGCATTTGCTTCAATATATCCATGAGTTTTCTAAGTCCTGATCTAAGAAATGGCTTTTCAAATATTGGATCAGCTGAGATGCAAAAGATTCTGCATAACATTTAAGATAAACCTAAACAAAGACAAATGGTCTTTTAGCCCAAAAAAAAAAAAAAAAAAGATAAATGGTCATAGGTTGATAGTAAGTAGAGCACATTTAAGAAGAAAATGATTAATCATGAGAATGACGTGAAAGAACTCACCAGTAAATAATTTGAAAGTTGATGGAACTGGTCGCCGTGCAGTAGTCCAAAAAACATCAGACTTTTTAGACAAGTAAAGACCTGGATCGATGATGATTGGTTTTGCTCTCTGGTTCCTGTATAAAGTAGGAAGAGCGTGGTGTAATAGGAGTAACGCACTAATCAGAAGCTTCCATAATTTGTGTTACGGAAAACTTACACTTTCCACCCAGTAACACGTGTATGTTCAATAAAATTGAGATCCCGTGGCAAATTAGAAAGAACATGTAGCAGATCTGCACAATAATCCTGGGATTAGATTTCTTTCCCAGTAGACAAGCCATAATAAGAGGTCTTTCTGTACTCATAGAAAGAACATATTTTTTTACTGTATAAGTAGTGGCTATGCAAGTAAACATTAGAAACAAAAGAACCGTGGGTGAGACAAAATGAACACACAAACTCTTAAGCAGCCATGGCATCTGCTGGTGACAAACCATTCAAAACTTCGAATGATGAAGAAAATGTGGGTCTTAAAGATGTCCATAAAATCCACAAATATTGTAAATTGGCAGAAAATAATGTTCTCTCTTAGACAATGGCACCGAGGAAAGGAGATTTCATTGTGGCACCAGCAGTTCTTAAGTGGGTTGAGTTGGTGAGGCCTCATGACCCTCCTTTTTTATTCTACAGATATGTTATTTCTGTGCGCGGTTGTCATGTTTATAAGCTTATAAGCAGATGGCCTAGTGTTGAAACAAGGAGAACCCCTCAATTATGCTGCAGTATAATCATCATTTCATCACCACCACCACCTTCATCAAAGCCTTGTCCCCACAATGTATGGGTCGGTTACATGAATTTTGTTTCTCCATTCCAATCTATCATGAGCCAAGTCATTAGATAGGTTACACTTTTTCAAATCTATCATTACTACTGCAATTCACGTCCTATTCGGCCTACCCTTTCTCCTGTTGGCCTACATTAAACATGTCCAAACCATCTCAAATAAGTTTTCTTAATTTATCACCCATTGATGTTACCCCTAAATGCTCCCAAAAGTGCTCATTTCCAATTCTATGCTTCCTAGTTTTACCACACACATTTAAATTTTATCAACTTCAATTTTTAAACAAGTATAATACTAGTAATTTTTTACTTGCTCTCTTTCTTTCTTTCTTTCTTTTTTTCCTGCTAGAGTTTCTATTTTCTAAAGGTTATTTAGTGGTTTCAGAACTTCTTAAAACAATTTTCTATTTGGAGAGGTTTTACAAATAAATAAAAAACGAGCATGTGACTAAAGCATTAGACTATACATTTGGGATTTTTATCTGCATATATATATATATATATATATATTGGGTTTTTTCTTCATTAACACTGTTCTAAAAAACTTCAAGATATCCTAACCATGTAAGGTTGATGATTGGGATTTTTTTATTCTAAGAAACCAAATAATAATAATAATACATTGAAACCTGTTTTTTACCTTAATAAATGTTGATATCTTAAAACTATTCACATATACCATATACGATATATTAACTTGTCAAGGATGTTCATCATATGATTGTACCATGGTCTTATTTGGCGTATTTATGCTGCAATGGATAGAAAATGGATGGATTATAAAAAACTATTGTTTCTCTTTTTGCTAAATCTTCAAATTATTTTTTTTTTCATTTTTATAAGAAAAAATAAATCATGCATTTCACGATGCTATTCAATTTCATCCCCTTGAACAATCTGTGATATGATTTCAATTTTCTAAACAATGCTTAGGGGCCATGCCCAATCCTAGCCCCTCCCTTGTCTGCCCTTGATCATCACCATAATTACTTCAGCCTTATAATATTAATTTGGGGTTGGCTTAGTGAGTTTTATTTTTCAAAGAAAACTAACAATTCAGCTATCCACTTTTGTTTTCTAAGCTCCCAACGTCCATGAAGCTTATTGGTGGCTATGAGTAAAGGAGTGTAAATCTGTGAGGCAAAGAATACACTTCATAAGGAAACAATAATGGATGCCAGCATAGATGACAAGCTTCACATGGGACCCACGACCCACCTCAACTCGTGACTCATTTAACCACTCAAAAGAGAGTTGTGCACAATCCGAATTGTACAATTCCTTGTGCAGGTTCCTTACCTACTTTGTTTAAGACTTTGATATCATTGCTTTAAATGGTTATCTTTAAGATTCCTAGTTAAGGAAGAAATCGAAACAGCAATTAGTTGAGATTTGTTTGATTTAAGTGAATGGTAGAATTAGGTTTAGTTTCTATTGAAGTAGAATAGAATACATCGGGAGGATAACTGGTCAAGGTAGCTTTGGATTTGAAGAAAACCGATTGAAATCTACCCTCGTGAATTTTGAGTTAATTCCGATCCCTGTGAGTATACTTGGTTGTGAAGCCAAGGTAATGACCTGGTTCGCATGATGCCAGGATCTATTACCTTCCTATTATCTTGCTTCTACACTCGTCGTCTTTCTATCATCCTTTCTTTTTCTATTATGATGCCTTTCTATGCAGTAGGTAGTGTCTCTTTTATTACAATCAAGCCCTACAAGATTTATCAAGAACATCAAAGGCTGCTAAGACTGTAGTGGATATATTTATTAATGAAATACTTGCACAGGTCTAATACAAGACAGCATGCAGCTGTCGTTAGCATTCTACCACAGCCAAGATAATCCAAACAGGTCAGATTTCTCTACATTTCATTTCCCAGAAAAGTACAGCATTAAGCTACATCGATTGAGGGGAGACACTGCTACTTCTCTTAGTTGAATCACTTAAAAACTGCAACATGTGGACAAAATCACTCAGCTCTGAAACAGTTACATTAGACTGTGGTGTTATTCTGTAACCAAACAAATTTTGTACTTTTCAAATGACTGAGCATTCATAAAATCAATTAGCAGTTTAAAGCACAATTTGTTATAAGATATGTATCATGGGTGGATGCCCACATGAGATGAGTTAGGATTATAATCCTATTGTAATTAGGGTTCCTCAATGAGGATGTTACTTTGCCTATAAATAGGCCTCCTCCCTTGCATTTTTACACACTTTTTGAGATAATAGAAGAATCTCTCTCTTCCTCCCTATTACTCTCTCCCTCTTGGTGCTTTATTTTACAACACAATTGATGTAATCCTAGAGATCCATTTGAATTGAAAATCAAAATAAACATCAAGTTCCTTTTGATCCACCAAACAATTTTGCATCCTATTAAAGTGATTTCTGTTTGGGAGACAGGTTGTGATGTCAATGGTTGTTTTGAGTATGTCCGTAGAATGGGGATTCTTCACAACATCAACTTATCCATGGAGGGCAGAATCCTTGTTCCAATCCCTCCCTTCAAAACGAGAATTCCACTGGATTGCCAAAAAGTAAAGCACCATCTCACCGAGATTCTTTTACTCTTCCAGTTCCTTTTAAACGCTCCAAATGGTAGAGCAGAAAACTTCTGCTTTTCCACTTATATGGCACACACAAATGAGACCTAAGGCATAGTTGTTCACCTCTTTACTAGTTAACACAATCTAGAAAGAGTTTCCTTCCTAGGCTGCATCACTAATATTCCTACAACATGTATGCCCTGAAAAGCACATCATAGATCATACTTACACAATATGGGGTGTCCTCCCTATTTAATGTTTGTTATGCAGTGTTTATGCTATTCTAAGAATCATTACTCGTTAGTTCAATATCATAGGATCATCAACTTCAATGTCAATGTAGCCTTAACCTATTTAGGTCTTATTTGTGAGCTCTACTTTTCCCCTCTCTGTCATGCTCTCTAGTCTCTACAACTCCAAATTCCAGTGCATCTTTCCCCACTACATCATTCAAGGTCGTTGTTGGCTCCCCTTCTTATTTGAGAAGTTGTACAAAGCTACCAATATGTCTCACATGGGTTGCTTCTGGCATTCTATTAGCATGCCCAAACCATCTCAAATGACACTATTTGATCTTTTCCCCCTTTTATTGGAGCTACACATAAAACATCCTCTTTACTCATTCTTAATTCTATCTTTTCTTGTAAATTCACAAATCGACCTTAGTATACGCATTTCAGCCACACATACTTTAGCTTCTATTAATTTCTTCCATTGCCCAAAGTTTAGCACCGTTGACAGCAAAGCAGATCTAGTTGGCATCTATATACATATGTGAGGAATTACGCATGCCAATATTTGAAACATAGAATCAAAAACAATAATGCACACCACACAGTCTCCCCTCTGTCATTCAATTTAATGCAGGACAGACCCATGATCCCCATGGGTCGACCTGCCAATGGGCCTAGCCCATCCATCTCAGCTAGTTCTTTAGGGGCAACCCACCTATCTTAGTTTATTTAGAGTCTTATTTGCTCTTTTATGTTTAAGTTGTATTTAGTTTGATGTTTTAATCCTGGCCATCAACGTGTTTCGATGGTCCAGATTAGTTTTAGGTTTTATTATTTTCCTATATAAGTAATGTAAAGTCTCTTGGCTTAGTTATTTGATTAATGAAATTTCTTACTAGTGATTTTGGGTCTTCCCAAGTTGTCTCTTCTTCCTCGCCCGCAATGGGGAGTTTAGCGTGAGGGCAATTTTCAGACGAAAGTCTGACATATCCCTTCCACCATCCATCTCTCGTCTCTCCGCCTCTACCCGCCCCGCACCCGGTACCCCACTCCGCATCAATTGGTATCCAAGCTAACGATCAATCCACCTAGATTCAAGATTCGGCAACCCATCACCATCACGAGTCTCACATCGCCCGCGATGGTGCATCGTACATGACAACAATGTTCCAATAGCATACAGGGTTCAGAGATTTTTTAAGCAAAATTGAACAATGTTCACTTTTCAGTACATAAAAATCAGAAAACAGAAACAATGAAAATCACAATATGCCGTGTATGTACTTTTTTTACTGTAGTTCTATAAATGTCGACGAATGAAGGGGGAAAAAAAAGAGCACAACAAGGTAGTGGATGGTAAAAATCAGATGCTAATATAATTTTGAAGAAGAAAATCCACAGTTGCAAAAGAAGAATGGTTTTTTTTTTAGCATTTTCGAATCCAGTAAATTATACCCACCAAAAAAAAAAAAAAGAATACAGTAATTATAAGTGAAGGGCATCACCCAACAACATCTTGAAGTCACAAGAGGATAATCTGATGCGCTGAGATTGATAAACCAATCCCATTGGCACCCTCCTTCAGCAAAATAG